>OX030951.1:21067750-21380250 GCA_943735915.1 Pherbina coryleti
ATTGTTCGTAATTAATGTTTTATTGATTCTATCTATCTAAGAAAGGGATTTGTATATTCAACAAGCCCATAAATTGATTCGGATTAAATACATCTACCATTCATCTGCACTGGTTTTAAAGCAGGAAAAAAATTGTTTGCCTGATGAATGCGAAATAGTTTTAAGAGATATAGGAATATAAGAACATGTCAGAAAGTCCAAAAAGCTTAGCCCAATTAATAGTTCCAGCATTATTTTTAACTTTTCCAGTAAAAAAATTACATCTCCGTCAGCTACAAAGATGTCTTACTATGCAGCCTTGCATTGTAGTTTGCTAGAAAATTGGAGTGTTTTACGAAATTTTCATTTTTGGTTTTGTACGAAGCAAATTTTTTAGAAAGAAAAAAAGCAAAGAGAAATCAAGAAATATTAAATAAGTCGTTAATAATAGTAAAGGGTGTTCCAACAAGAACGCAATTTTTAAATTTTATATAAAACACAGATATTTAAAAAAACAAATCGTGAAACTTTATTATATCGTAAAGTAGACAGAATGAGGTTATGTATGGAACAATATATCGTGCAGATGGCCGCCGCGGCTTTGCTGGCATGCACGCGATCTTTTAATGAAATTTTCAATGACCGTTTTGCATAAATGCTGCGGTATTTCATTAATGCAGCGTCCAATTTCCTCTTTTAAGGCTCGAGTCGTCGTCGGCTTATTCGCGTAAGCCATCGACTTCAAAAAACCCCAAAGAAAAAAATCTAATGGTGTTAAAATTTACGATCTAGGCGGCCAATTCTGATTTCCAAAACGCGAAATAACACGACCGGGAAATGACTGATGCAGCAATTGAATTGTTTCTCTGGCTGTACGACATGTGGCGCCGTCTTGTTGGAACCACATGCCCTCCACATTCATTTCTTCAATTCTAGGCAAGAAAAAACTGGTTATCATTTCACGATACCGAACACCATTGACTGTTTGCGCTTGACCTGCCTCATTTTCATAAAAAAAAGGTCCAATGATTCCTCCAGCCCAAAAACCACACCACACAGTGACACGTTGAGGATGCATTTGCTTCTCGTGAATCACTCGAGGATTTTCCTCACCCCAAATGCGACAATTCTGCCTATTGACGAAGCCATCAAGATGGAAATGGGCCTCGTCACTGAAGATGATTTTAGCGGCAAAATCAGCATTTTCATGTTGTCTCTCCAATACCCAATTAACGAATTCCCTTCGCTGTCCATGGTCAGCTGGCTTCAGTTCCTGAGTCAATTGAACTTTGTATGCATGAAGATGCAAATCTTTCGTCAAAATTCGCTGCATAGTGGATTTGGAGACACCAATTTGTTGAGCTCGGTGTCGAATTGAGGTGGATGGAGTTTGAGCGACATCATCACGTACAGCTGCGACATTTTCGGTCGATCGACCTGGTCGAAGGCGCGTTGTTGTCCTTACATCACTAACAGACCCAGTTTCGGCAAATTTATCCATTAATCTCTTTACAGTTGACTCTTTTGGAGCATTATTGTGACCCCAAATTGATCGCAATTTGCGAACTGTAGCCGCAAAACTTTCACCATTTTGAAAAAACAATTTCACAATGAGAATGCGTTGTTCATTCGTGTAGCGCTCCATTTTTATTAACCTCGTACCTTCTACTAGCAAACAGTAACAATTGTTCAAATGTCAAACAATGACACTTCCAGTGTTGCCACATTTAAAAAGTTGCGTTCTTGTTGGGACACCCTTTAGTTATATTTTATAGTAGTTTCGTCTAAAAAATAACTTTTTTCATGAATTTTTTAGAAAAAGCGGAATTCTTTGTGCGGTGACCAGCCTACAGCATCCAAACCAAAAAATCAGAATGCTTCCTTGTGTTTATTAGTTTATGTCTCCAGTTTTTTTTTATTTTTCCAATTTTAAATTTTTGGCACCATTTCGAAGCCAAAATGACTATTTTTGATGAAAAAATCTACTTATTTGTTATTGTAAAATTGTAAAAAAAAACTCGACGTCACTAGAGACCTACTAAAACAATCGGTTCAGTAGTTTTTTCTGTCAACGATTTTAAAAATTACATGTTTGGGAAAATCGATTTAAAGTCTTGTACATTAACCAACACTAGTTGAAGGTACGGTCATTCAACCTACTGTAACTTCGTTAGTTTTGCTCCGAATGACCTAAAAAAATATTCTTCAGGTGTTGTATTTTCAGAAACAAAAATAAAAAAATTAAAAAAAGAAGTTGTCAAACCTTACCCCCCCCCCCCCCCCACTTATTCATATTCATACTCAAGCAAATGAACTACTAATACAATAACTTTATGAAGAGTCTAAGCAGATGATAATTATTTTAGAAAAAAAGATTTTAAATAAGGACACTAAAAAAAATTTCAATCAGAACAGGATTAACCAGTGAAGGCATTATAAATAATACAACTCAGTTGACGCCTAGCCAAATGTGTTTTTAAAGCAAATTTTTTAATGAAGCCGAAAAGAACTTGTAATAAAAAAAAAAGATATAACTGGTCATTTCAGCCCTTGAAAGGACTTTGACCTAGCTTCTTATGATCAATTGTGTTGTGCGTGTTATTAAGTTTGTACACAATTGACCGAGAAACGGACCTACTTGTTTAACGGCGACTCTGAACGGCGATGAACGGAATGTTCTTATTCTCAAGAAGCTTTACATGGCATTTTAATTACTCTCTGAGGTTTGCCATTGTCTGCAGGCCGTACAAAAAAAATTATTTTAATTCAAATAATTTTCTGTCGCTGCTGGGGTTCGAACTACCAACTACGCCACGGACGCCACATTGAAAAGAACTTGTACTCAGATGAAATTCTCAAAGTAAAAACAAACTGCGGAAATTGTATAAAAAAATGTATTGCTAAGTTGCTTGATAAATTTCCGATAAATGATAAGTTCTTTAAAACTTAAGAGTTTTTAGACCTTAAAGTTGCCTTAGATCAATTCCCTCTAGAATTTGTAGAGGTAAATAAGTATTCCCTGGAGGATGAATGCAAAGACTCGCCCTTTGTTTTATTGACCAAATCGATTATTCTGTTATAAATTTTTGGAAAACTATTTCAAGCAAAAAATTCAGAACTCAGTAATAAAAATTATCTGATGATTATTTCTTTTCATAAATTGGATAAAAACGTTATTGGTATATATTTTGGGCGGGGTTTTTTGTGGGTTTTTTGTGTCATTTTGGTGGGATAAACAGGTTTAAATCGGGATTTTTTACTAAATCAGAATCACATCACTGGCTGTATGTTATAGGTAATTAATTAATACGGGAAAAAAAAGAGTTGTAAGGAAAGTATTTGATTTATCCACGTAAATATTTAAACAAAATTTATACTCAGGCGTGGATAATGTTAATATGCGTTATTTCCCTTAGTGTACATTTCTACTATAGCCTTAAATTTGAGGACTTGAGCAGTTGTGCACCTGTGCACATTGAAATATTTGACAGCTCTAAAATAGTGATGCAACATTTAAGAGTTCATATACCAATTACTTGATAAATATATGTAGTGACTTGTTGTAAAACGTATAATATGTCTATTAATTTGTACTCATAAATAAAAATGTTGTGGCGTCCGTGGCGTAGTTGGTTAAAGTGCGTGGCCGCTATGTCAAAGAACCTTGGAGACCCGGTTTCGAATCCCAGCAGCGACAGAAAATTATTTGAATTAAAATAATTTTTCTGTACGGACGCCACCTCTCTGCAGACAATGGCAAACCTCAGAGAGTTATCAAAATGCCATGTAAAGCTTCTTGAGAATAAGAACATTCCGTTCATCGCCGTTCGGAGTCGGCGTTAAGCATGTAGGTCCATTTCTCGGTCAATTGTGTACAAACTTAATAACACGCACAACACAATTGATCATAAGAAGCTAGGTCAAAGTCCTTTCAAGGGCTGAAATGGCCAGTTATTTATTTTATTTATTTTTTAAATAAAAATGTTTATATATTTTCTTTAAAGCAGACAAAATTTTTTATATATATGCTTAGAAGTTAACATGAGATATCTGAGCCAAATATTGAGTATTAGGAATTTTGTACATCACCAATAATCAATTTGCAAATTATGATTTATATTTAATTAAAGATGATTGGCAAAAATAAAGTCAAGCTGTCCTAAAATTAATGACTTTTGTTTGAACACTTTTTTTTTTGGCAGATTTATATTAAGTTTATTAATAATTTTCTATTGCTTCCTGATAACAATAAGAAACAGCTGATTTCGGCAAGCAAGACATACTTCAATAAATTTCTCAATCAAAAATTTGGTTTGCGTACGAATTCCTAACTGCACAACTGCACAAGTCCTCAACTGCACTGGCAAGTGCACTGAATCGTGAATACCCCTATTGATATTTATTTGTTGCTTGCTAGGGAAAAAATTTATCTCTGTAACTGGTAAAGGGCCATTCCTTATTAAAACTAAGAAATCAACATATTTCAACTCATGACATATCAAATTTTAGTTATAAGGCATACTGTCCTGACTTTATAGAGACATCATAATTTTAAATTTGAAGTTTTCCTTTAATTTCCTAATCAACACAGTATAATTTGAGTAGATTTTATCTTCGATACAAATTTCTTGTGATACCTTTCTGTTCCACTTATCTAGCATCTCATATTCAAATCAAGGCTACTTAGTTATGAAATCATTAGCAAATTCAAATTGCATCAGTTTAAACATTTTATTTAAATTGACTTTAAATCCAATTCCATTTATACCTAATTGATTGTGGTAGTAAAATTATTTCAAAGTAAAATAAAAGAAAAATTAAAAAGCACAGACATGCCATCTTATGATAGGAGGCCAATAGTGCAGCTCTTAATTAATAGCAAGCATCATACATAATTTGAAGAATAAAAAAAAAATGGGAAATGAAGGCGTAACCACAACAAGCACTTAAGTAGCTAACGCCCACTCTCAGGCATTCAAATTTAAATAAGAACAACAACTAAACGCTTTCCTTCTATTCAGAACCAAGCACTCAGCTAGTAGACGAACCAATGAAAACGCCAGATCCTCATGGCAAGCAGCTAAAACGAGATAGCAAATGACTAGCACAGATGCTGCGATCATGATCGCAGCTATTTTTAAAAACGCACGCATTTAGTCACGAAAAAAAAACAAGAATATCGAAAACATCAACCAAATTTGAAAATAATTTCAGTAGTCATTCGACTAAGGAATTGTTTAGTGTTGAGCCAACAATTAGCTTAATTAACTCATTTGTGCTTTTGCTAATTTAATTAAATGCAAAAATCGAAAAAAAAATACTAAAAGTAAGAAATACATACGAACGAACGTTGTGAACGCTCTGAAGAAAAGCGGCGGTAATGTTAGTGCAGACGGCAAAAAAAGAAATAAATTTGAGATAAAATTTCGAATAACGTTTCGTGTTGAACTTGAGCGTTGATTGTTACATTGAACTTTGAGGTTTCTAGAGTATTTCGTCTCGGATTTTTGTTTTTTTTTTGTGGTTCATTCTTTCCATACGTAATGTGCGCTTACGTGACGTGAAGGAAGCTGCTGGCTGTTCCCAATGGCAACAATGTGTACTGCGTGTTATAATTTGGCTAATTAATGTTGGCTTAATTGAATTAACTAGCACGAAATACGCAAGCATTTTGCAAGATTATACTGCGAACATGTTACACTATCAACAAATGGAAAGTGTTGCCACTGCGGGAAATGTACCGCTGGCTGAATCAAATACTTTTTTCTATCATGCTCAGCATAATGTGGGTACATCCTTGCAGCAGTTGCAGAATTTAACGCATGAGCAAAGTGTCTATGGCAGTCAAAACCACAACAACAGCAGCAACAATAACAGGAATAATAGCAATAATAATATTAGCAATAACCAAAACAACAACAACAACAACAATCATAACAGTCAAGGCACAAACAACTATCAACAGCAACAACATCAAACAAATTCTCATTCAATGCCAACGATGATAACTGCTGCTACTGCTACCGCTGCTGTTGATGTTGCTGATGCAGCAAAACCATCAGCAGCAACATTTCTTACAACAACATCAACCGGCAAGGGTTCAGAAAATGTTAAACGTTTCTCGGTCAATAATTTACTGGAATTGGCTACCGAATGTCAAAGTAATTTATCTAGAAAGCTACAACAACAACTCTACGCTATGGACAATCCAAGTAAGTGAGTTTGAGTTGCGACCCATTTTAAGCCAAATAGTTTTTATAAAAATTCCTAACATGTATTCCATGTCTGAAATGCTTGTTATCTATGAAGTCGAATAAGAAAAGGACATGCAAAAAAATAAAAAAATATATATAAAAAAGGTACTTGTCTAAAGCATAGAAATAGCTTTAAGGAAGTTTAGTTAATTAAGTCAACCAAATTGTACATAAATATATGCAAAAAAATTGTGTAAACAATTCAAATGCTAATTTCATTTGAATAAATTTATACAGTTCATCAGAATCTGTATTAAACTAAATAGTAGGTATTTTACAAAACAAACCTATGGTCAGCTCCTTTCAGAGCGAATATGGCCTAACTTAAACACACAAGCTCATATTAAGCTTGCGAAAAGCTTTGAAGTTGCCGCTTATGAAACATAGATTTCATAATTCACATTCTCTCTATTAGCACTAATTTCTCGTCTACTATATGAGTCAAAATATTAACTTTTTACTTAATAGCGTATATTGAACTAGTATTTAGTTTTAAAAAGCGATAAGTACTTAAGCCATTCCAAATTCATTAATGGAAGCTTTACCGAAACTTCAACATATAAAAGAAATCATTGAAACACTCATTATATCGCACTCGTCACTCCTTCCATATCAGTCAAAATGTGAACATTTTGCTTTCTAGAAGTTTTTTGATTTCTATTAAGTTTTAACAACCGTCAAGCTTTCGGCAGTTCTAAATTTAGTATTGGAAGCTTTATCGAAACTTCAATAATCAAAAAGAAACATTGAAATATTAAATACTTATGGAGAATATAGCATCATTTTATAAATCCCTACACAAACAAGTAGTCGAATCGAATAAAATTGCGTTTCGATTTTTTTTTTTTCAATCGATATTTGTGTTGATTGTTATCGAAAAACAGCCATTCGATTTTTTAGATGGCATTAATTTTGCTCACATTTATCCTGTAAAAAAATGCTGTTTTTTTGTAATTTAAATGTATTATAAATTATAAAATTTACTTCCATTACTACTTGTGCAAAAAAATTGTCCCAACTCGTCTGCCTGAATTCAATCGAATGACATTTCGGTAAAACCGCATCGAACATATGCTCGTTCACGATAGACATCATACGAAAATTATTTCATTTGTTTCGATTACAACAGTAACAGATCGATTTTGTGCGTTACCGGTAACAGCAATATTGTTACCGAAACTCGTTGCCGGTCTTAGAAATCGGTATTCTGTGCACTCGGTAACGCTTTCAACAGTCGTAAACTCACCTTATTGAAATGAAGCTCTCTCTTTTGTGTGGTGAAATATGAACAATGGAAAATGAGATGTAAATACATAGAATTAATTGCATTTTGTTAGCTTTTAATATAATATTTGTTTTTCTTGGCAGGGAAAATGCACGCACTACGCCGGCGCAGCTGCGGTGTTATCTATATTTAATTTATATATTAAATTTATGTAAATGAATGTAACACAGTGAATTGTTGGAATTATTTTTCATTGAAAAGTGCTGTAGAAGTAGCAGCAGTGAATTTTAAATCGTTTTTTTTTCATTTTTATTTGCTTTAATTTCGGTTTGAGGATTTTAAAAGTAAATTAATTACTCAAAACACGAGCACTTTTTTTAATCCAAGCATTAAAAATATCTTCTGTTTTGCTTGTTACCACCTAAAGAGATGGTAACAATATTCACCGGTAACGCTTGGTCGCAGAATACCAACAGAGTGTTTAAGTTACTAAAAGGTGAATTTCTACGGTAACAAGATTAACGTTACCGTGACAGAATTAGTCAGTTAGTGTTCTAAAACTTTCTCTTAACCAATACCAGCCCAACTGCCCCAATATAACCTACTTTTCGTAAATTTTTTTTAAATGTTCGTATTCAAATTAGCGTGGCGTCCGTGGCGTAGTTGGTTAAAGTGCGTGGCCGCTATGTCAACGAACTTTGGAGACCCAGGTTTGAACCCCAGCAGCGACAGAAATTTATTTTAATTAAAATAATTTTTCTGTACGGCCGTACCACCTCTCTGCAGACAATGGCAAATCTCAGAGAGTAATAAAAATGCCATGTAAAGCTTCTTGAGAATAAGAACATTCCGTTCATCGCCGTTCGGAGTCGGCGTTAAGCCTGTAGGTCCATTTCTCGGTCAATTGTGTACAAACTTAATAACACGCACAACACAATTGATTAAAGAAGCTAGGTCAAAGTCCTTTCAAGGGCTGAAATGGCCAGTTATTTATATTTATTTTTTTTATAAAATTTACGGACATGGTGGTCAATAAAAACAAAAAACTACTGCGAAAAAATTCCGCTTACTGCGTTTTTTTTTTAATTTACTGCGATTTACTAATTTTCAAGTCCGAACCCTGTCGTAGCGAGAGCCGAGCGCTTTGTTCTACTTGTAATTTGAACAAAAACGTAGCGAGAACCGAGCACTTTGTCGTCTTTGTATTTCTAATTTAAAAATGTGGCGAGAACCCAGCGTTTTGTTCTCTTTGCATTTGATCAAGAATGATAGAAACCAGATTACGCGCTCCGCACATGAGAGAGAGAGAACATGACGTCACAAGCGATATTGTCAGACTTTGGAATAATTTTACTCCCACACCCATGCCCAAATATTTTCTTTTCTTATTTTTATAATATGTATATGGACCTTATTAACCCATTGGTACAATCAAATTTTGTCAGTCTCGAATAGTTTCGGAGATAAAAAATCTTTAAAGTTTAAAAAATTCATATTTTTCGTATACGAAAATATTCATATTTTTATACAGAAGAGTAGATGTTCTTACTTTACTTTTTCGAAAGAATTTTTATCAATTTCATCAATTTGCCTAAGAGATCACACGTTTGCATATGTTTTTGTTAAGCAAAAGTACTGTGTGACGTCATGTACTCAGTTCAGAAAGAGAGCATTAGATAGCGGGACTGCGGAACACGTAATCTTTTTCTATCATTCTTGGTATTTGATATAAAAATGTGGTGAGAACCGTGGGCTTTGTTTTCATAGTTGTTAAAATAAAAATTTATGGATTTTATGCATTTTATTTATTTGAAGTTGGAAAAACAGAAAACATAGTTTCAAAAAGTATTATATTCCAACTTAAAATATTCCTTTTTTGGAATGGAAGCCCGAACTTTGAAGTATTCAATTAATTCAATTAATTAATGATATTAATTTTTTTGACATTAAAATGTAATACTTTTTTCAAGTGCTACGTTGTCGTTACAGAAAGTGGTACAAATATAGCGCTATACACTCAAAACTATTTGCAAGGATAATGAAGCCCTCTTTATGTGCATACAAGTAATGCGCATTGAAATTTTTTGCTGGGATTGGCTTCAGCTTTAAGGGCTAGTAAACCATTCGGCCAAAATTTCATAGAGCTTTTGCAAATAATTTCATAGAGGTTATGAAAAAAGTTAAATCTAGGTCAGACCAAGCCGGGACACCTTCCCGCGCTTCAAGTAAATCTATTTGGTGTACAAAACAGTTTTGAAGGATTTTCAAGTTTGATGCTTTATTGTGAAAAATCTGTTAGAAATTAATTTTTCAAAGTATTGTCCATCTCTAGCTACTACTTTTTTTTCCTTCTGGCAATTTTCGGATACCATCTCGAAAAAACAATGCGTTTTTTGATGCGATCTACGAATCGATCCAATTTTAGAGTTCTTCAAAAGGGCGAAAGTACGGATCATCAAGGGCATGTGTCATCGACGAAAACAAGTAGCAGTCGGAAGGTGCAATGTCTGGATTATACTGCAGGTATGGTTTACCCCTTTAGGTAAACCATAAAACTTTCGAGATATGACGTTTTTATTATTTGTTTGGGTTGTCATATCTACTAAGCCTCTGCACAAATGCACTCGTTTTTTCCACAACAGTAGATCCAACAGTGCAGAGTTCAGAGCTTGACAGAACTCTGTTAGTCAAGCAGAGCGTATCCAAGTCATTGAATGATAACAAACGAACACTGCAGAGCACTCGTCAGCTTCAAATCGAACCATGTTCGCCGTTTGCTTTAACAGAACAATTACTAACAGCGAAAAATGCATCAATCACACCTAACACAACAGAACCTTGGCGGAGTAATTATTTCTACCATTGGCAAATAGAAATTTTATTTTTACAAATTCGGTGCTTGGGCAAACAGTAGGTAAAACTGGTTTGCTGAATCCGAATCCGTTGTCAGAATTTCAAAATTGTGAAATTTTTAACCCTCTAGGGTTGCCACCTAAAAATTTTGAAATTCTGACAACGGATTCGGATTCAGCGACCCATTTTTACCTAGTGTTCGCCCCAGCATCGAATTCGTAAAAATAAAAAAACATTAGGTAGCAACGCTATCAGATATCTAAAATTTTAAAATTCTGACATCAGATTCGAAATCAGCGACCCCCTAAAACTGTAGAATAGTGATTAAAACTTTTAAAAAATCATATTATTAGGTGGCAACCACATTGTTAAAATATCATACTTTTGAAATTCTGACATCGGATTCGGATTCAGCGATCCATTTTTAACTAGTGTTCACCCAGCGCGGAATTTTTTAAACTACAAAAAATTTAGGTGGCAATCCTATCCGCCATCTTTAATTTTAAAATTCTGAAGTCGGATTCGAAATCAGCCACCCCCTAAAACTGATAAAAACGAAATCTACAGAACTCTAAACGGTCTTAATACGCTTAAGTTTTTCCTACACTTCATTGAATTATTTGGATACTTGAATTATTTGGATCGGAGCAACACACATTTGTCAAATGCCCATCCCAGTATCCTACTTCCCATATTCTACTTTCAAGTAGAAGGATATCACCAAGTAAGAACTCCATACATATTGAGTTTCATTGTTATACGGCATTTACTTCCAAAGCTATTCATAAACACAGCTGTTCTGCTGTTGTTTACATAACTTTCTAGTCAGTGCACACTTCTTTTTCGAATCGTGCCTAACATTGCTTTGGTTTTAGTTTGTTCTTGTTCTGCTCAAGCGACGAGTGCTCTCTGTAGTGTTAGGCTTGATTTCATTGATGAGAGCAAAACATAGCAAAAGCTTGCACTACAAACGAGTGCTTTGAAACGCATTTCAAGCGCACTCGTGCAGAGGTTTAATATCTACCGACTCCTTTACCTATGCATCTCTTGTTTGGGTTTCATTTGGAAAACCTACTAATCACACCTACTCATAGTATAGTATTGACTGACCCTCTGTACTTTTGCGCAACTTAAAAAATTGAAAATGTTAGCTGCATACTTTTCGATGGAGATGGTGCTCTTGGTGTGCTCGCTATGATTTCAGATGATTTTACTTCATTATCGTTCTATGGTTTGAAATTCTATTTCATAACAAAACTTGTTTTGTTCGCATCGCTTCATACAGAACATTTTTTTCGATGTCAAGGCTATACTGAAATATACTGCACTCAGATAGTGTACACTATAAATAAAAAAAAAAAAAATAAATAACTGGCCATTTCAGCCCTTGAAAGGACTTTGATCTAGCTCCTTATGATCAATTGTGTTGTGCGTGTTATTAAGTTTGTACACAATTGACCGAGAACCGGACCTACATGTTTAACGCCGACTCTGAACGGCGATGAACATAATGTTCTTGTTCTCAAGAAGCTTTACATGGCATTTTGATTACTCTCTGAGGTTTGCCATTGTCTGCAGAGAGGTGGCGGCCGTACAGAAAAATTATTTTAATTCAAATAATTTTCTGTCGCTGCTGGGGTTCGAACCCGGGTCTCCAGGTTCGTTGACAAAGATGCCACGCACTTTAACCAACTACGCCACGGACGTCACGAGTGTACACTATACCGGATCGAAAAATTCACGTGCCGGTGTCTGAAAAAAGTTTTGGTCGAAAAAATAATAAAAAAATATTTTTAGCTAAAATATTTTGAATAGAGGTGGGTAACTCAGTGCTGTGCTATGGCACTGTGCTGACTCTCTGAAGTGTGCCAAGTGTGCTAGCACACTACATTGACTCACATAGTCAGTCACGATGAAGACCAGCACTTTTGCGCTTAAAGTGTCTATCATGTATTGTGTGACACTCAGTAGTGAGCATGTGTGCTAGTACACTACGTTGACACACATAGTGGCACACCCAGTAAAGTTGGTTTTTGTTTCACTTTGGCTCACTTGCTATAATTGAGAATATGCAATTTGTTTTATAGCCTATCCGCATTGAGTGCAACAAGAACCGAGCGCCAACTGTCAGTTTTAGTTTACATCAGTGTTAACCCCGTACTACACACGCGTGTGAAGCAACCTTCGTCTTTTGAGACAAATGAGACAAATGCGGTTGCTGTGGTCGCAGCTGATTTGCATGTATTTCTTATGGGACGAATATTCGACTGTTTTTGCTTCTCGACTGCAAAGTGCTTTTTTCGACTGTGACACAATTGTGCTAGCACAGTGTGCTGACTCCTAAGGGTGCACATGTGCTAGTGAGTCAGCACACCAAAAATTGTGTTTTACCAACCTCTAATTTTGAAGCCCTGGTCGAAAAAATTTAATGGGAACCCTAAGAAAAAAGTATACAGGTCAAAAGGTCGTAACAAATTTTTTTCTTATCCTTATTCGGTGTCAAAAATTAAACTTTTTAAGTATTTTTTTTTTTTTTGTGAAAAATTGTGTATATTTTAAAAGTTGGTTGGCAGTAAAAGTAAAGTTGGCAGCGTAGGCACTGGCTAAGTTTTCTGCTTAGTATGACAGGGTTTTTTAGATATCATTGAATTGCGTGTGGAATTAGAAAAATTTTTTAAAATATCATAACTTTCTCATTAATGAACATATTGCAATGGTGAAAATGTCAAAACTACATGAGATTTAATGCTCTTTCATATGTTTTTAATAACTTTCAATGTTTTAATATTAAAAAAACAAAAATTCTTAAAAATTCTAATTTGGGACACCCTGTTGTAAAAAAATAAAATCTTGTTACTCTTTCAACTCTTTCAACGATGTCAGTATTGAAATAAGACGAAGGTTAAGTCTTGCTAACAGGTGTTACTTTGGGTTGAGTAGGCAATTGAGAATCAGAGCCCTCTCTCGACGAACAAAACTAACGCTCTATGTTATAAGTCACTTATACCCACTTATACCCATCCATACAATCATACCCATCCTATTATATGCTGCACAAACCTAGACTTTGAGCAATTCTGATGAAAAGACTTTGGAAACCTTCGAGAGAAAGATCCTTCGTAAGATCTATTCGGTACGGTCAATGGCGATTACCGAATTCGATCGAACCACGAGCAATCGTATATGAGCTGTACGCTGACATCGACATAGTTAAGCGCATTAAAATCGAGCGGCTCCGCTGGCTAGGTCATATTGAGCGAATAGAAAACGATGCTCCAGCGAAAAAATATATTTGATTTGGTGCCCGGTGGTGGTCAACGCAAAAGAGGACGTCCACGTCTTCGTTTGAAGGATCAAGTGCTGGATAACCTGACTACGCTTGGTGTTTCCAAGTGGAGCCAGCAAGAGCAAAACAGAAACGCTATTTTTTATACGAGGCCAAAAACTGTTGTTAGCGCCAGATAAGTATGTTAAGTAAGATCTTGTTACGACACTTCCAACTACATCCTTTTTTTTTTTTTTGTCCCAATTAAATTTTTTCGACTAGGGTATCAAACCATTCTTTTATACGGGGAGTACGCTGTAAAAGAAATTAAAAATATTGTTTTTATTTTTTCGACCTAAACTTTTATTTCAGACACCGGCACGTGAAATTATTTTTTTTCGATCCGGTCTAGTGTACACTAGTCAAGTACTGTAAACAGAAGGTTTTGGGCAGCTCTTTAGTTTGAATTCCACCTGATGCAGAAAATATCATCAATTGACAATAATTTCATAACATTATATCCAGGCGTCATATAAAATTATGTTAAACGTTTTGAAAATAAAAATACTGACTCTTTTTCTTATTCACCGGTTATCAGAAAAAAAAATTGTTATTGTTAAGTGGTTTCCAGGTAAAACTACTACTACTATGAAACTACTACTATTTAAGATCAAACTGCCATATAATTATCATAAAACATAGTATATAACCTATAATTATCCCACTTTTCCTTGAATATATCCCCACATTTTTAATCAACCTATAACTGGCCAACAGAACTCTTCACATTCTTTCCTTTCCACACACACAGCACATTCAAAGCATTTCTGATAAGAGGTTTTCCTTTATTCACAAATCATAAAATGAACAACTCCAATAAAATCACAACCATTTCCTTCGAACAAATCACAAGTCATCCCTTAAACGTACTGAATCCTCTGATCTCCATTGATGTGACTTATCTGCAGGCACCCATCCATCTTCGAAGTTGTTCAAACGGGCGCATGATTTATAATTAGGTGATAATTTAGAGCTCTTTAAATTTTAATTATTCATCTCGAGTTGTGTCAGCCACAGACCGAAACATTTATGCCGACCGCAATGATGACTGTGGAAGAAGAAGTAGAAGTGGTGTGCGAGGGCTGCTCATTGCCATATGTGGGTAATTTTCACGTCGGTTGCTTGTTTGACAGCAGGGCGCGCTGTCAACATAAAAGACATGATCTGAATATGAATACTCATTGCAATACCAACAACAACAACAACAACAACAACCACATCTCGTCTGTCAACACAACAACTCAAAAATAAAGAAATAGCTGACAACTCGTGCCTGTAAACAGTGGCAGCGGCAATCATCCAAAGGAATGCGATCGAGCGACAACGTCTTCCTTGGCGGCCACAGCGTCTCACATTGTCTGCGTTGTATGAAGTGTTGTTGTACTTAGATGGATCTGAATGGGAAAAACAACTCAATTTGATGCATGTTGTCGGAAGATGCAATCAACTAAGTTGAGAGGTAAACTTTATGCGCGAATTAATTTGAAATGGAGCAAATATAATGTGGAGGCGGCTACTGGGCGGATTTCGCTCAGCAGAATGGGAAAGATTTTGCTGAGATTGCATTGCACAGTGAAACTGAAGATGTTGAGTTATACTTCAGATCATGCGGTGATTAGGAGAACGTGCTGTTTATATACCATTACTAGACCCGTAACCAGTTTTTTTCCTTGGGGGAGGTTTATTGTCAACAATGTATACAAGCATATCGTCGGTGATACTGGGTCGGTGTTATTATCGGACGTTGATGCGTCCACAAAACAATGTTTTGAAGGTGTCTCAAGCGGAATTTGATAAATGTTATGACAAATGGTTCGAACGCTTGCAAAAATATATGAATGATTAAGGAGAATATTTCGAAAAACAATAAAATAGCTAGAGAGGTAAAATTCGGGGTTGTATTTATTCTCGAAATATATGTAGCAGCCCTAGTATAAATATTTGTCATACTTTTGTGAGTCTTTAAAACCCCAAAACCTCCCTTGGCCTGACCAAACCAAATTCTACATTCAATGTAAAAAGACGAACAAATTACACAAGACGGGCTTGTATTTATTCTCGAAATATATGTAGCAGCCCTAGTATAAATATTTGTCATACTTTTGTGAATCTTTAAAACCCCAAAACCTCCCTTGGCCTGACCAAACCAAATTCTACATTCAATGTAAAAAGACGAACAAATTACTTGTTCAAAGTTTTTATCATCTATGGTTAGTAAATACTTTAGAATAATTCCAATTTTCTATAAGTTGACTAAACCTTGGTCCCAACCAATAACACCGTTCAACACAAAACAAATAACAAGATTCTGACAGCGGATTCCGATAGAGGGGAACAAAATATATACGTGTATTGGCGTTTTGAAAGTTTAGTTATGAGTTTTATTCAAGAGGGGGTTTAAGTTTTCCCCCTTTTTAGTGATAATGTGCCTAAAGCCCTGTTTTGTGTGACATTTTAGCACCAATTCTGAATAAGTACGAAATTAACCCTGAAACACATTTTAAGTTTTGACTTATTTCTGGCATTAAATTGAATTTTCAGCTTTGTTGTTTCAGAGACTTATAGTAAAATTTTATGACAAATAGTTTCGTGGAACATTTTAAACCGTTATATCCTTGTTTTAGTGGTTTTATTTGCCCTTTATCATAAAAGGCTCAAAAAAGTCAAATACATTGAAAAGTTAGAGGGTTAAAATATTCGACAAAAATGTTTCTCATAGTATTTTACATAAATCTTCTGAACACATCATATACCCAAAATATAAGGGTCACATGGTTTCCTATAAGGAAGTCACATGCCGATTCACTATAAGAAAGTTAAAAAAGGGGGAAACTTAAATCCCCTCTTAAATAAAACTCATTCGTAAGCTTTCAGAACGCTGATACACGCATATTTTTTTTTTGTTTTTTTGCCCCCTCTGCCAGAATCCGTTATCAGAACTTTGTTATTTTGGAAAAAATTGATTATGTTGTTCAGTGTAAGTGCTGTGAAATATATTGAAACTAATGGAAATGTGAAATTTTAAAAACAATAAAGTTTAATTATTTAAATTTTCAAATAAATTCACATAAATTTACATAAAATCATTCACATAAAATCATTCACATAAATTCCCAGCGGCGGCCCTTCATCAACGAACTCTTCTATTCTGAAGTTTGTTTTTTTATCAATCGAGCTGAATTTGATTGTGACGAATAAATCTGTCACAGCACGCGCGGCAATTTGTCAATAGCAACCCGGCGAAGTTTACTAAAAAACGAAGTCTCCCTGGAGGCAACTCCATAAAAAAGTGTTGGCATTGTAGGCAGCAGAAAATAAAAAAAAAACAAAAATAAAAAACAGCGTTTATTAAGCACTGACATTGATGGACTGGGAAAAACTCTTTTTTTAAAGTTTTTTTTCTCTCTCCCCATAGCCACAAACGTATCTACAACAAACTGAGAAAACTTCTTTTACCAAAAGATATAGAAAAACGTGGCACCATTGAAAAAGGATACGCAAGACAAACGAATGGATTGCTGCACATGCTGCATTCCCTGTAACCACGCGCAGCCAAATTAAGATAGACAAGCGGGTAAAGTGAACAACTCTCGTGGGACACACTTGAAAACTTCTCCAGTGCAGCAAGTACTGCGTTACACCAAGAAGAACAACAAAAAGAATTACAACACCAAAGCCACGATGCACATAAAAATGAGCATTAAAAATACCGCTGCAAGAAATACTACAGGAAGGCAACAGAACCAGAGCACACAACAACGAAAAAACAAAAAAAAAACCTAAAAAGAATTTCTCCGTTTGTCAGCACCATTTTTTTGAGTCAAAGTTAAAACATTTTTCCCTTACGACGGCCGACCTGCCAACACGAATTAGCATCCTATCATGTTGGAGCTGTTCGGGTTGTCGGAATTGTCTGGAAATTGTTTGTTCGAACGTCGGAATAAACGGTATAAAAGCAAAGATAACCAAAATTGTGCGACGGATTTCGTTGTTTGGGAATCGTTTTCCATTTAGTTTGTCGTAAACTGTAGAATGAATGCATCATCATAAATTTGTGCTCTAGAAATTGTATTAAAATCGTGATATAATCCATATGTAGATTCTATTAAACTGGAAAATAGCGAATATTTTTTTTTTCTAAATCATGGAAAAATTTATTATTTACTCCGAAAACTGCTTTAACCGAATCTTTTATAGCTTTTTCCGTTTCGCTTTAGCCATTAAAATTAATTAAATAATCGTTAAATTTTTACTTTAATGAAAATTATTTTTTTTTTGCTCTTTGGTGGAAGAGCCTATCCATCAATGTGGTTGGACTATGTTAATTTCGTTAAAAAGTTTTTTGTGAAATTTTAACTTAATAGTACAGTTTGTGACAGCCAGTGCGTTAAGAAATGTGTGGACCATTCGGTGTCAATTTTCGAGCCGAGAGTTCCGAGGCTCGCACGCCAGCCGGCACTGAAAATGTTTTCAATTGAAATGTCAGACAATGCCAAACCTCAGAGGATAAATGACGTCATGTAGAGCTTCATGAGAAAATCCACATAAGCCGTTCGGAGTCGACATAAAACGAGTAGATCCAGTTCTCGGTCATTTGTGTACAAAACATTTATAACACACACAACACAATTTGATAATAAGAAGCTTTTTCAAAGTCCTTTCAAGGCCAATTCGTTTTTTTTTTTTAGTTCTCATCCGCCGTCATGCCCAAAGTTTAATTAAATAGTTTTCTTAAATTCACATAGTTAGGAGCATGGCCTTTGAGAGACATAACGGAGCCAGACCATAAAGATTTTTTTTAGGGTTCCGCTTCATAACGGATGTATCAAGAAGAGGTATAGAATTTGCTTGTTGTATAAAACCAGAAATTGTTCAGATGTCTCTAAAATTTTTATTGGATTTTAAAGTAAACATGTTAAGATTTTGTATGAAATACAATATTTTTCAAATAGCCCGTTACCTTATAGACCTTTATTCTATTTTCGAAATGTTCAAGGTATTTCGGCGATAGCGACTTCAACGTTCGTTTTGAGGGTTGAAATTGTTTGCGGTTTGTTAACATTGATTTTACTCTTAAAATAACTCCAAAGGAACAAGTCTAACGGTATTAAATTGAAATATTTTGGTGGCTAATTGGTGTCTACAAATTCGAAATTACGCGAACATGGAACTTCATACGCAGTAACGTAATGATTGTTTCGCGACCTTTCTTGTACGGAAGTAGAAGTCGTTTATTATGTCTTTGTAGCGAACAGGGAACTCCGTGCGCTATAACTTGATTGTTTCGCGACCTGACCTGTACAAGTATGGCACGTAGTACCATTCAGTTGAAAGTAGAGGTCGTCTGGATCTGTATACTCCATCTCCGACAGGAGAAAATTGATTATTATGTCATTTTCAAAAACGTTCGGCCCTATGATGCTTCCGAACCACGCCTCCGCATCAAACAATCACTCTTTGTGGGTGCACTGGCATATGAATCACTCGCGACTTTTTGAACCTCCAAATGTTTCAATTTCGCTTGTTAAGTTAGCGGCGAATGTGAAAATAAAAAAAATAAAAAATAAATAACTGGCAATTTCAGCCCTTGAAAGGACTTTGACCTAGCTTCTTATGATCAATTGTGTTGTGCGTGTTATTAAGTTTGTACACAATTAACCGAGAACCGGACCTACATGCTTAACGCCGACTCCGAACGGCGATCAACGGAATGTTCTCGTTCTCAAGAAGCTTTACATGGCATTTTGATTACTCTCTGAGGTTTGCCATTGTCTGCAGAGAGGTGGCGGCCGTACAGAAAAATTATTTTAATTCAAATAATTTTCTGTCGCTGCTGGGGTTCGAACCTGGGTCTCCAAAGTTCTTTGACATAGCGGCCACGCACTTTAACCAACTACGCCACGGACGCCACATGTGAAAATAAGCTCATAAGCATTATTATTAATAATCATTATTTTTTTGCAAAAATCACCGTCACTTTTAATGTTTTTTAAGACGCAATCGGAGAACCCAATCATAGAAGAGCAGATATTGAGTCGATGGGATCTTGCACGCAGGCAGAGCCAAATTTTTCGTCAATATCCGCTACAATGTGGACTTGAAAAGTTCGAGTTGTTGAGCACGGTGACGCATTGAGCTGGTTGGGTAATTTACCACGTCGATTTTTTCGCACAATTTACGCAAGAGAATTATGGCAGAGTTCATTGATTGTGTTTTACGTTCAGAGTAAGCAGGGATACAAGATTATAAAACATTTGGTACGTTCTTAATGTTGAGTTTTTATCGTATTTATACACAAATACTTGAAATGTCTTCATTTATAATTAAAAAAACTTAAATCATGAGTATAAAAAAGATCTTTTGAGAAATTAACAATGAAAAAATTATAGACATTATTAATTTTTAAGATTTATTTACAAGAGCCATCCTTTAAAGTAATGAGCTTCTGACTCGTTTCTTTTATTTCTTCTCTCTGTTCGTTATAAGTAACGAGCTGTCAAAAAACGCAAATTACGCAAGAAAAGTTGAAATATTTTCTACTTTGCTTGCGTAGCAAATGCAGTAAATGAACTTCCCGCTTTAAAGCCGGGAGTAGAATGATTGCGTATGCGTTTTTCATCCGTTTACTCGCTGGCGTTATAAAATAGAAGTATGTGAAAGCTTATGGGAGCGAGTTCAATGGTTGTGAACGTTACGCTGGCAAAACGCTAGTTACGCAAGAAAATTTAAAATACTTCAACTTTTCTTGCGTAACTAGCGTTTTTTGACAGATAGAAGAAATAAAAGAAACGAGTCAGAAACTCATTACTTTTAGGGATGGCTCTTGTGAATAAATCTTAAGAATTAAGAATGTCTATAATTTTTTCATTATTAATTTCTCAAAAGAACTTTTTTTATACTCAGGATTTAAGATTTTTTTACTTATAAATGAAGACAATGTTTTTTTAGAGCCTGTCTGGGCTGTCTCTGACACAACGGCATACACGCTAAGAATTAAGAAATTAATTTTACGACCGATTATTGTATATTATTGCTAATGTGGTGCAAACAATTGTTTTGCTTCTTGTACCGATCCATGTGTTTAGTGGTTAATCTATGTTTAATTACAGGTCATTAATCGACCCACAAAATCTTACGGGTCACAGTTAAATAGGGCTTAACATTGCTACGTGGCACCCATCTTTCAACCAGCTTTTTCATATCCAAATTATCATGAAAAATTAAAACTACCGAGCCAGTTTATATCTTTGTAGCCTCAACTATACGATATGTGGATTCTGCTGATCATTTCAGGCAAACTCGGTAGCTCACATGACTGTCACCCCAGGGATTCAGGGAATGACCCCATGCTTTAACCTCTCTGAATTTCTTTTCTCATTTTTAATCAACTGAAATTGACAATTCATTAATATTTATTTACGACTTTAATTCTTTGCAACCGTATGTCTGCTCTCCAAACTGTTTTTACCTTCCAGTCGTATGTCTGCTCTCAGCCACCAAAGCTTTTTTTTAACATTCTAGTCGTATGCTTCATATTGGAGACTGCTTTGAAAGATACCACACGAATAAGCCCTATAAAACATAATTTTAACATAAAATTAAACATATTATTATGTTATATATATCTAAAGTTTTAAAAGAATTAATAAATTTTATTTTTCCTTCATAATCTTGCATATTGTGTATAACTGTTCTTTCTACGAAAATTAATTCCGACCAGCATAACACCCATTATATAAAATTAATACGATCGCAAAGGGTTAAGGTTGTAGGTTGTGGTAGAGAAGCTTGTAAATTTCATCAGATTACAATTTACATGTAATGATGCCTTCATTCCCAATCACCCATTTTTGAACCAAGGCAGAATTGACTGAATAGTTGCTATACCAGAAATCTTTAGGTCTAAAATACAAAAAAAAAAAAAAAAAAAAAAAAAAACATTAGCAATCCTTTACGACAACTCAAAAATCACTTTTTCATTGTTACAAAAATTACAAAAGTTTTTTACTTAAAATGATTGGCACTCACAAATTTATGCGTGAAAATTGTCCGAAGTTTTGACAGTTATCCTTTGAAAGATGCCAGATTATAACGACTTGACTCTGTGTCAGAGGAAATTATTAAAAATCCTTTTATTTTCTGAATTTCAAATGAAATTCCATCATTTCATTTGATCTTTCCTAATCTTTAATTGATATTTTCTGAACTTTGGTTAATGAATTCTTGAGTGATGTATTCCCGAATTACAAATAGAACTCCTAAATTGCAATTAATATTTTCAGAATTTCAACGGTACTTTTTGCAATTTAATTGATTTTTCTGGATTTCAAATGAAATTTCTGAACTCCAATTGAATATTTTTCAAATACAAAGAGTGCAGAAACGAGTATAGTCTCATGAGAGAAATAAACAAATATATATGTATATTAGGGCTGGTCAAATTTTTTATCGATCAAGCGTATAGCAGAAACGTAATCCATGATGAATTCTGAGAAAATTTCCCCAAGAAACCATAGGTCTAAAATCAATCCCAATATCGCGCATATCGAGGGCAAAATTTGTGTATGGATTTCATAGTTTTATATAAAAATACTGTAGAATAGTCCAAAAACGGCAGCGTATATCATTGATTTTGGGCTTGTTGAAAAGGAAATTTTGCCAGCTCTCCGAATCTGAATTTATTTGAAAAATATTTTGTCTTTAAACCAAATTTTGCCAGCCTGATATTTAAAAATTGCCAAAAACGTAAAAATTATCATAGAAACGTTTTGATACTTTTTAATTTTACATTTGAATTCTTCATTATTACTATTTTATTACATTCTTCACATTTTAGTATTTAAAAAGTAAACAAAACTGGAAGTAATAACCTCAGCTATACGAGTTCTTTCATACAATAAATTTATCTCGTGACGATTTGGTTGGACTTCGTTGCGATGGAGAAGTAAGCAATAATGGTACCGTAATGGAATTCTACGAAGGTTCGAAATTGTTCTAGAAAAATCATTTCATTTGTTTGTTTGCTTGCTGCATTTTAATGAACTACCTTTTCGCCACTTGTTTGGTGCATTGGAAAAGTCGACTACAAGCGGACCTAGAGCTGCTAGCGGGGATTTGACGAAATTAATTGAAACCTGTGAACGGTTACAGATAGTTTTATTCTAATTTTAAAATAATTGGACATTATTTTAAGTCAACCCACTTTTTGTTATAGATTGTATCTGATTTTCAACCCATTTTGTTTGGAAATATGCCTCTACCGTTAAATACTAAAGACGAACACGGTCTTTCTACAGATGTGAAGTATCTGTATCGACTAGCAAGGGCGTAGACAGGATGAAAATTAGGGGAGAGAGGGGGGGAAAGACCTTATAAATTTCTTTTTACCATATCTTTCATATCTTTATCATATCTTTTTACCACATCTAGCTTCAAAGAAAAAAGAAAAACCACGTATTAAAAAGGAATTACATATAAAAACGACTTTCAAAGCCATCGATTAAACAAAAAATCTCAGGCAACTGCTTGACCTCGATATGCGCGATATTGGGATTGATTTTAGACCTATGGTTTCTTGGGGAAATTTTCTAAGAATTCATCATATATTACATTTCTGCTATACGCATTTTTGGTTTTTTCTCATCTGAACAAATTGACCCGCCCTAATGTATATATTTTAGAAACAAAAAACAATTATTTAGAAAAACATAAATGAATCTATTTAGCCAAAAGTTGTGCCTTTGATATAGTCAAACAAAAAGAGGACTAGTTATAGAAGTCCACAAATCGCATTCTATATATTTTAGCATTTTTACCCATGACACATAATTTTCACGGAAAAACAATAAATTCCACTTTTACGATTTACAAATTAACGGATTTTAACCGTTTAGCAGACACTTAAAAAGGTAGGGTTGCCACAATTGCAAGAGCTATGACGTAATTTACGATGTCATATTTAAAAAAAAAAAAACTTAACGTCTCACTGTAATATAAATAAATAGCAAGGCATGACATTCCGAATATGACAACTTTACGAACAAACGGACAGACAGACATTTGAGCTAAAGGCATAAACTACAGAAGATAACATAAAACAAAATTGTTGCAAGCACAGAGAAATATTCTACTGACAAATTTAATGACAACGGGAACACGAATGCGCTAAAGTGTTATCATCCATAAACATTTTGACATTAAATCCATTGATGTCAAACAAATGGATGGCTATAAAACTTTAACGACTTCTCACTTTCACTTGAAGAAATTATTGAAAACTCTATGTTTCTCTGAGCAAGTAAGGAAATTCGTCATTGAAAGCATACCATAGCATAGCATAGCAAAGCATTTAATATTTTAAGGATTTTTCGTAGAATTTAAATGATTTTATAAATTTTTCATTAATGAGTTAATTTTCTTGATTTATGTCTTGGTTATACCATCGACAGATGCTGAAAACTATACAAGTGAGGAATTCAGCACGGAGCCGATGCAAACTTCGATCTCAAGAAAACCGCGACGTAATCGTACCACATTCAGCAGCTGTCAGCTAGGAGCGCTGGAGAAAATTTTCGAACGCACCCACTATCCAGATGCATTTGTGCGCGAGGAACTTGCGACCAAGGTGGGACTCAGTGAGGCGCGAGTGCAGGTCAGATATTTTTTTATTACACTTTCCAAACTCTTAAATGAATCAAGAATTATTTCTTAATATTATTTATAAAGGTTTGGTTTCAAAACCGACGCGCCAAATTTCGTCGCAACGAGCGTAGCTGCACCAGCGGTCGTTCCATGCTTGCGACAACACCTCAACCTGTACCGCCCATAACTACGGCACACAAGCTCAACCCAGACAAAACGAGCGGAGCGGCTTTGTTTCATCAACAATTTCATCAGGTGGCCACACCACATCATCACGCCTACTCGCTAGGGTTTCCCTCGCTCGGCATGTATTCGGCAGCAGCGGCGGCAAAGAGCTATACAAACTCATACAATGCCTTTGGTGTTTCAGCCGCCGGTGATTCATTTTTTACGCCATCAAATTATTGTGCTCCAAACTACCAACATGGCTATGCGTCACTACGCTACAAGGGTGGTCAGGGATTTTAACCCTTTTGGGCTGTCCGCTTGGGATAAATGCAAATTTTTTAATTAATTAGTTAAATGTTTATATTTGTTTTTGCTAAATAGTTTTTAAACAGTTTGTAAGTAAATATTTTAAGATGGTTTGTTTTTTTTTTTATTTTTTTTTTGTGTAACCGGAATAAATTAGTGTTCAAAGTTTGAGCCTTTTATACGAAGAAGAGGCTTAACACTATATGTTTTTATTTATTTAACTAAATATAATGCCAAATATTATTAATATTAAAAATTAAATATTATACTCGTAGTTAGTAAAAATATATTTACATTAAAATAAAATTAAAATTGATTTAAATAACCATATATGGTTATTTAGCTTAGAACCATATATCTAAGAGCTGGGCTATTAATTCAGTAAATGAAGGGAAAGTTAACTTCACACCGTATATAACTTTAGAGCAGTGATCATCAAAGCCTATGCCCGCGGGCATGTGAGCTTTTGTGCTTAAAAGGTTTCTGTAGACATATTAACCAGTGCTGCCGCTAGAGAAAAATTAAGTGAAGTAGATTTTGGAAAAAAGTGGAGTAGATTGAATAAAATTGAAGTAGTATACATTTTTGAAAACAAAACAATATAATTAATTTTATTTAATAAGAAAAACAAAAAAAAATGACATTTCATTTTAAATATAGATACATATAATAAAATAAACATACAAATAATAATATAAATCACATTTCGTTACTATGATAAGTACATATATAGTATATACAAATATGTTAAAATAATTTTAAATTTTAATTGGTCTTAATTTTTTGGTATTTATTTATGATTTCTTTGGGTGGAACCCAGTTTTCAAATTCAACTTCTGATATTATTTCTTTAATTAGAAGTATAGAACTCACTGTTTCTACGTTGACACAATTTCGGATAGCCGTTTTATTTAATTTCATTTGGGAGAATACACGCTCCGTGGAAGCACTGCTATGAGGCAAGCAAAGTAAAGAACTTATAAATTGCCGCAAATGTGGATACATGTGCAGCTGTTTTCTGACCGTGTGTGAAGAGTAAGCTGCATAAATAAATCTACAAATTATGCTGTCCTGCTATAATTTCTCCAGTTAATAAACACTGCACTGCCACTTGTTTGTGGTTATTAACTCACAACAATTTGACAGTTCACGCAATGGCACTTTTACAAAGCAAAAATAAAGGGTTGCCATTCCAGCGATGAAAAATAGCGTTTGCATATGTTCAGTGATTAAAACCACTATTTTCATCGTAATTAAGGGAATAGGAAAAACAATTAGGTAATATAGGGAAACAATTTTAAAATTTGAAGCAGAACAAAAAGTGAAGCAGATTTTTGGAAGAAGGAGTGACGAAGTAAATTTTGTGAAAATGAAGCAAAATACTTCGATTGAAGTAGTAGCGGCAGCACTGATATTAACTCGCGGACGAGCACTGAACTGCGTCAGTATCTATTGAAATTTCATGAAGAACAGACCTGCTGCACATGCCTGCTAGTTAGATTGTTTTTTTTTTTGCTGCGCATACACAACTGCGCGTACACAACTTATGCTACACTCATAAAAATGTCAGTTTTTGCTATTTCAATGCAAAATGTATCTACTTGAATGGGAGTTGCAATTCTTTTCTGCAGGAAATATTTTTTCTGAACCTCAATGTATGGTGTATTACCGGAATAAAAATTGAAATTTTAATTAAATAAAAACTAAATAAAAATTTAATTTTAAAAAAACTTATTACCAAAAAATAAACCGACTTCAAAATCACTACAAAGTAAAAAATAATTTTAAATAACTTTTCCCATTAATTTCTAAGTCAAATTTTAAAAGTTATTTATATGTCTTATAATATTGGAAATATTATCCCTTTCATTTTTTATATTTTGTTTTATTATCATCAATATATTAATTGCTTTATGTACATAAAAGCTTTGAAGTTGGCGCTTATCTTACTAAGTCGAAATCTTTTTATTTCAATTTTTTCTAATTTGTTTTATTATCATTAAAATATTACTAACTTTATGAATATAAAAGCTTTTTAGTGATTTTTTTTCTTTCAGTTGGCAATTGTTGAGTACGCTGAATGTAGCGAATGTGTTCCATGCATTATTTGTGCAGCTGTTACACACTATGTTATATTCAATATAAGCTTTACAAGCTCACCCAAACCAGTATAATGAGAATGTTTATGTGTACAAAGCTTTTAAAATAACTACAGTGTCACCAAGGCAGCATAGCATCAAATAAAAAAGTTTAAAATAGTGCAGGGATGGTAAAAGATCATGGTTGATTGTCAAAGATTAGCACCGACTTCAAAGCTTTTATGTTCATAAAGCAATTAATATATTGATGATAATAAAACAAAATATAAAAAATTAAAGGGATAATATTTCCAATATTATAAGACATATAAATAACGTTTAAAATTTGACTAAGAAATAAATGGGAAAAGTTATTTAAAATTATTTTTTACTTTGTAGGGATTTTGAAGTCGGTTTTTTTTGTTAAAAAGTTTTTATTTCTTCCTTTTTAGAGAATATGAAAAATTTTATGTAATAGTATTCTTGAGGAAAATTTCAAACATGACACTTTGTTCTTAAAAAATTTGTTTTATTAATTCGTGAAAGTTTGTTGGGTATTTTCCATTTCTGTCTTTAGAATTTTTATTAAAAGCCACGCCCTTTCTCTAATCCCGCCCACTTTATATACCGTACTTTATAATGTTTCTACTTAGCCCTGTGCCAAATTTCAGTACCCAAGTATTAATATTAACCATAATATAGTACTTTCATTAAAGTGCCACACCCTATGTACAATCCCGCCCACTTTTGTAATGATTCTACCTACCCACCCACCCACCTACCTGCATACCAAATATTAGTACCCTCGTGTCAATATTAACTGAGATATAGTATTTTAATAATATTGCCACACCCCTTTGTTGAATAACGCCCACTTCATTGACCAAAATTCGTAGTAACTGTGCCTACCCATGTACTAAATTTCAGCACCTTGGTGTCAATACTATTCGAGATACAGTGTTTTCTAATATGACCACACCCCTTTGTAAAATAACGCGACTTTGTTGACTGTAATTTGTTATAACTATGCCTACCCATGTACTAAATTTAAGCACCCTAGTGTCAATATTATTCGATATATAGTGTTTCTAATATTGCCACACCCCTTTGTCGAATAACGCCCACTTTATTTACAGTAATTTTTAAAAATGTTGTCTACCCCTGTACTAAATTTCAGCACCCTAGTGTCAATATTATTCGAGATACAGTGTTTTTCTAATATGACCACACCCCTTTGTCAAAAAACGCCCACTTTATTGACCGTAATTTGTAATAATACTGCCTACCCCAGTATTTTTACTGTAAATTTCAGTACCCTAGTATCAATATTAACTTAAGTACAGTGTTTTTCTAATATTGACACGCCCCTTGGTCGAATATCACCCACTTTTTTAAAAAAGGACCTTCGCGTTCTTAGTATCTATCGGTTGACAAAAAATTACGGAAATCGGGCAAGTACTTTAGAAGTTATCGATGTAAATACATTAAAAAAAAAAAAAAAAAAAAAAAAGGCGGACAAACCAACGAACTTGAGAACCTCCTCCTTTTTGAAGTCGGTTAAAAATTGAAATTAAATTATGAAATTAACCTTTACTATTTTAAAGTTTTCTCCTTTTTCGCAACAGTGCATAATGTAGTGAATGTTAAATGTTTCTTCGATATGAATTATGTTATTATGAACAGTAGTAAGCATACGTAAATCGCAAAATTTTTCAAAAACATTTTCAACTCACGCCTCTCCCATAGATTTTTAATACAAGAGATGAAAATTTTTTCCGACGCCACTGAATAATCAAACAAGCGAACCATCGTCTTGCAAGAAAGCTGGACTGAGACTCAAGTAGTATTTTTTTTCAGTGCAAAGCTTTCAATGAGCTTTTATACATAAACAAATTATGCTTGTATAGCGTTTGATGACCACTGCTTTAGAGTCTTAATGTTTATACCCTTCAAAAAAGATATGATTTGTGATATTATCAGGTAAAATATATAAAAGAAAACAAAATTTTGAGATAAGCCCGTAATGTCCCTCTGGTTACCTTCAGAAACCAACCGACAAGAACTGTAAAAATGTGAATACATTTTCAGTTTTCATTCTCTTGTATAAATTCTCAAAAGCTGAAACCCTTTTTTATAGCATTCAGAGTGTGAAATCTTCAGGCTTAAGCCTTTATGCTGATTAAAATTGTTTTCAAGACATGAATTGTAAAACGTAAAGAATCCACACTGAATTGAAATTTTAATGAATTCAGCCACCGATGGCTGCAGCCTCAAAGATTTAAAATGACAATGTCCATTCAGTAGCAATTTATATGGTTGTTGCAACGACCCTCCAGGAAATGCGAATAGTGAGTCACTCTTCCACTGGCTCCTCTGTCACCATTACTAGTGACACATTGTACTAGTGTTGCCACATGTCCCGTATTCACGGGACTTCCCGTATTTTGCATGATTTTTTAAGTGTCCCGCGTGTGTGACAAAATTTGTTTCCAAAATCCCGTTTTTTGTACATATTTTTTATTTGTCCCGTATTGTTTGAAAACAAATCTGGCAACACTACATTGTACCCTCCTCCACAATGCATTCTTCTATTGATATTTTGTATGAGCGTATGTTCAACAAAGTACCAGTCGTCGTTTGAACTAGTGAATGAGTATATCCAGCGGGACCACTTGTGTACTTTTGCTGTAGTTAATCACTAGTACTTATCTGCATAAAAAGTCTTCATATTTAGTACTTTAAGGTGTTGCTATAAGTAAATCGTAGATTTGATGCTTGTTAGAAAAATGATTTAATTATTTTTTTTTTTTTTTGTCACAAAATATTTTGAAGTAAAATCACATGTTCAGTCTAGTAATGAAATAATATAATGAAATATGGCAAAAACTTTCATATCTATACTTAACATAAAATAAAAAGAAAACAAAAACAAATTAAGTCTTAAGAAAATTAAGTTCTTAGAAACTTCTCGAACAAACTTGACTTAGAAAACAAAATCCGCAAGACATTTTTCTATTTGCTCTACCTATTTATCTTCTTCTTCTTCTTCTTCTGGCACTGGAGTGACGTGCAAATTAAAACATGGTCCAATAAGTCCCGATACTAACTACTAGATGACTCCTCTAACGAAATATCGATATAATATTTTGATAGTTCCAACCTTCAAACAATACGTGTAAAAATTTCAAGACAATCTAACGTTTAGTTCAGAAGTTGCTGTCATTTTAGTGACGCTACTGTTGATATTTTCAAAATAATGGATCAAAGCAATAATTCAAAACGATACCGTTCAAGCTGAGCAATGACTTCGAAAGTGTTATTCGGACTCTGCTCCGTCAAAAGCAACCATTTGCCGATGGTATGCTGTGTTTAATCTTGGTCGTACAGACACTAATGATGCTGAACGTTCAGGACGCCCAAATGAGGCAGTTGTTCCACAAGACATAAAAAAGTACACAAAATGCTATTGGATGACCGTAAAGTGAAGGTGCGATTACTGGCTCTTTGCTGACCTCAAAAAAATGCTTGCCGGCAAGAGATTTGGCTCCAATGAAGGGGTGACAACTGAAACTGAAGCGTATTTTGAGACGAAGCACAAATCGTTCTAAAAAAGCTGGTATTGAAAAGTTAGAAAAGCGGTGGAATTAATGTATTGCTCTTGAAGAAACCTGTGTTGAAGAATAAAGAAGAATATTTGAAAAAAAAGTTTTTTTATCACTTAGTCTCGGTACTTATTGGACCATGTGTTAATGCGCTGCTATCTTCCCATTTCAACAGTTTTTTTTTTTTAAATCTGCTTTTGTTTATTTATTTTATATTTTAAATATCTCCTATTCATTATTAGTTGCATTATCACCTTCTCAATAATTTAATAACGTTCATTTACTTTTTATTTTCCCTACCGATGCGCAATATAAAAATTAAGCACGCCACGCAAACGTTACGTACGCTTTAAGCAAGTATCAAGCCAGTACCTCATCGTTTCTCTCTTTCATAACGAAGCAACACTTTAGTAGAAAATCCGAATGTATACGCCTGAGTCATGGCCAATAGGGCGTATCGAAGAATTTAGATCGTATTCTAAGAGGTCTCAAAAGTTGCATGGGGTTGTCAAGATAAACAAAAAAAAATTTTAAGGAAAAAAAGGATGTCTTCTTGCCCCCCAAGGACAATGTTGTTTTTTGAGGAAAACAGTAAAAAATAACGATCTTAAAAAGCTTTGACTTCTATAAAAAAAACTGCGTATATCTTAAAGCAAAAGTAAGTATCGGCTTAAACTAAGAATATATTGGTAAACACGATGCCACTCACGATTTTTATCCACAGTGTCCTGTGTGAAGGATATTCGAAGCTAAACTTGAAATCGAGATAGCACAGAACTTTTGATTATTACCCAATAGTTACTTTGATATTTTTTGATGAAATTGTTAAATTTCATATTAGGAAGTATTTTGTTTTTTTGAAGTATCAAAATAGAAAACAAAATCGTGACCTTAAGCTGGTATTTTAAAATAATATTTTTAGACAGGGTGTTGTTAAGAAATATTTGAAGAATTCAAATTGAGCAAAGTTTCTTCGGTACCATTTCTGGTACCCGAGATATAAAATCTTATATTCATGTTTTTGAAAAAGTTAAAAAATTGCATTCAAGTATACATTTCTCAAAAATAGAAAAATGCATATGCAAAAGTTATACTAATTATTAATTCGGCAAATGTAAGGAATACATTAACAGTATAATCAATACCACCAAAATTTAGACTATTGGGTAATAATCAAAAGATCTGTGCTATCTCGATTACAACTTCTGCTTTGAATATCCTTCACACAGGACACTGTGGATCAGAATCGTGAGTAGCATCGTGTTTACCAATATATTGTTAGTTTAAGGCTATACCTACTTTTGTTTCAAGACATACGTAGTTTTTTTTATAAAAGTCAAAGCATTTTAAGGTCGTTATTTTTAATTGTTTTCCTCAAAAAACAACTTTGTCCTTGCGGGACAAGAAGAAATCCATTTTTTCGTTAAAATATTTTTTGGGTGATCTTGACAACCCCATGCAACTTTTGAGACCTCTTAGAATGTGAAATTCGAAAAAAAATTGTAATTCGATACGCCCTAATGGCCAAGAATGATAGAAACAAGATTACGCATTCCGTAGTCCCGTTATCTAATGCTCTCTTTCTCAACTGAGTGCATGACGTCACACAGTACTTTTGCTTGACAAAAACGTACGCAAATGTGCGATCTCTTACACAAATTGATGAAATTGAAAATAAATTCTTTCGAAAAAGTAAATTAAAATAATGTACTCTTCTGTATAAAAATATGAATATTTTTGTATACGAAAAATATGAATTTTTTAAACTTTCAAGAATTTTATCTCATAAACTAATCGAGACTGACAAAATTTTATCCATATACATATTATAAAAATAAGAAAAAAAAATATTCAGGCGTGGGTGTGGGAGTAAAATTATTCCAAAGTCTGACATTATCGCTTGTGACGTCATGCTCTCTCTCTCATTTGCGGAATGCGTAATCTGGTTTCTATCATTCTTGGGTCATGGCAAGGTATAATCAACACGATAGTGTTAGTTGTTGTGGTGGGTACAGCACCTGTTAAAATCTGCTGTTTAAGAATAAAAGCACAGTTTTCTATTCGCTGTTTTCTTTTTTTTTCTTTTTTTATATTCTTCTTCTATTTGACAGCTGCTGTACCCACCTCTCCAACACGAATCTACCTGGTCATGGTATAATAATTAAAAGGTAGCTTTGACAATTGCTTGGGAAACCATCAAGAGTGATAGAAACAAGATTACGCGTTCAGCAAATTTTACTTTGGGACCAATGCCTAAATATTTTTTTTCTTATTTTTATAATATGTATATGGACCTCCTAAACCTATTGGCGCAATAAAATTTTGTCGGTTTCGAATAGTTTAGGAGATAAAAATCTTGAAAGTTTAAAAAATTCATATTATTCGTATACAAAAATATTCATATTTTTGTACAGAAGAGTAGATATTTTTACTTTACTTTTTCATAAGAATTTATTTTCAATTTCATCATACGTTTGCATACGTTTTTGTCAAGCAGAAGTGCTGTGTGACGTCATGCACTCAGTTGGGAAAGAGAGCATTAGATAACAGGACTGCGGAACGCGTAATCTTGTTTCTATCATTCTTGGGGTTATGGTATATTAATTACAAGGTTGCATTGACAGTTGCTTGGGAAACCATCTCCTGTCAAAAAATATACTCAAAAAGAGAGCGTTCACAATCGGCCCATGGTATAATAGTACAAGGTAGCACTGACAGATGCTTGGGAAACCATCTCGTGTCAAAAAATATTCTTAAAAAGAGAGCGCACACAATCGGCCATTGAAAACACAAACAATGTTGAGAACGTAGAAGTGAAAAAAACAACAACTTCAGCAGCTGCAGATGTATTTGCACAAACAGTTATTTTTGACAGGAGATGTTTTCTTGTAGAAGAGAAAATAAGCAGTTGTCAATGCTACCTTGTATTATTATACCATGCGCTTGGGTGACAATGTCTACAGTTGGTTTCTACCATGGTGTAGTTAACAAGGTGAACGTGACGTTTACTAATTTCCCTACGGTTGTCAAAAAATGTTGAGAAAGTAAGAAAAAAAGATACAAACTGCGGAAAAGTGTCAAATCGCTTGTACTCAATAAAAAATTGTAATAGATTGTTTTGCAACTTTTGCTTAGAATTTGGCATCAGCTGTTATTGACAAGGGTAGGTAAAATTTTTTTTGAGAGAACTTAATTTCCATAGTTCTATTGTATTATAAATAACAAATTGTAGAAGTATTTTGCCTGTAGAAGTAGAAGTAGAAGTAAATGTAAAATTGCCGGCACGATGACAGTTGGCAATATTATATTCCATCTATTATAATTGGACCTTAAGCCATATGTCGAATAAATAATTAAAAATAAACAAAAGGTCCACATCTACAGTGAATAACATTTCCAGTGTTTCAGAGTTGAAAAGAATGATAATACTGACTGCATTCATCATATTTTTAAAACCAACAAGAATCGGATCTAATACTTAATCTAAGTGCCACACTATTTGCACCGGATGCCACTTGGAACTAACTTCGTATGTTTGCGGTATGTTCATTAGGTGTGTTTAACATCGAAAAAATTTTTTTTGTTAAATTACGTAAAATCACTTTATTATTAATGTTAACATTAATAATAATGTTTTTATTTTATTTTATTTTTTTTTTTTGTTAATGTGTTAAAATCGAAGCTAAAAAAAAATGTTTTCCTTATCGTTGTTGTGTCTTACAGCATCTTTATGTATTCCGAAAAGAGCATTATCGTTCGTGTGGGACACAATAAGCAATATATTTTATTGCACGTTTCTTTCACGAACGAGAGTGCTCTTTTCGGAATACATAACGATGCGGCAAAAGACAAAACTCATTCGCATTAAATAGAATAAATATTTGACTACATGTCTCCACTTTTCGAATAAAAGTTAAAATTCTACCAGGCGTGACGACCACGCACACGTTCACTTTTTTTTTAAAATCCTTATTACTGCAGAACCCATCCCGAAATTTAACTGCAAAATAATTGAAAAAACCCAGCCACATAAAAAGCACCTCAGTAACCATGAGTAGCCCATATAATGTTACTAACCTCAAATATATTCCTTACCTTGTTGGCACTTTCACAAACCAGATAAGTGGAAAAAAGGATTGCCTCACATAAAAGCTCCTTTGGAGTGCAAATTTCGCACAAAGCAAAGCTCGTAAAAGCAAATTACATTGTTAACAACAAGCTAGGCGAAAAGAAAAATTATTTTTTTGTAATATTGTCACCTTAACCGAATTGAGCGGAAGATTAAATACGTTTTGGCGCATTCATTCTTCACATAAATTGAAACCCTTACTTCGAATGCGATTGTGTAATAAATCGGTTTCCTATTCGACTGCCAATATGTTGCTTCCTTCCACATCGATTGGGGGGGCGGTCCTTTACTTCTGCGTGGGGATAAAGTTTATCGTCATCTTGAAATCTGTGCAAGGCCATTCCACGAATTTGGGTGGAATCAACCCCTCGTTTATAACAAAAAAAAAAACACAATGTTCAAAAAAGAGTTTAATTATCCAATTAAGTTAAATCAAGCGGATGTTGCCTTAACAAGTATCGTAGACGGAAGGAAACATTTTTGTGTGTTTAATGTGGATATTTTGTTTCATGCTACTTTGATTTTTTTTTGTAATGTAATACCTCAGATGTGGCAAGCGGTGTGAGTTTTGATCCAAACAAAACAATAAAAAAAACTTTCATTTTAAAATTTTCATGTCTTCATATCAACGGGTTTCTGCAAGTTATTAGCAAACAATTTTTTTTTTTTTGTAAATTTCTTAAATGATTTATGGGTAGGAGATTTAATGGTTTTTTTTTTTTTTTTGATAATTATTTTTCCATTTTGTATTATTAATGAGTCTTCAGAAGGTTCAGGGGTCATAAAGTCCAAAATTGAAAAGGATAATAAATAATTTCTATAACATTTCTATAAGATTTCTATAATAATGCATAATTTTTTATATAAATCTTCCTGCTTTGAACAGGTGAAACGATGTATATCTTCACACAAAGGAGATATAGAAAAAAAAAACGTTCGGTATTGTTTCATTAGATCTTTTACTCCTTTACACTGCGGTTTGTTCACACACGAGCGAAGAAAGAGAACAAAAACGAGAAATATAAACAAAGACGAACGATTTTCTGTGTATATTTGACGGCTGAACGAAATAACTCCCAAATGAAATATGTAACTCCCAATGAAATAACACCAAATGAAATAACATCAACGAAAATGAAATAAACCCCAAATTACTGAAATGAAATAATGCTCAAATGCAATGAAATAAAACCCAAATGGAAAATGGAAAGGACCCAAAATTTTGGGTACAGTTAAAAATGGCAAAAACTAATGGAAATATCTGTTAAAGAATAAATGTTTTTAATAATATAACACCACAATGATCTGTGTGTTGACGTGACGAAGTTACGTTGTACTGCTCTTGTTTCCAAAAAAGTTGAAAAATTAATTTTTTAAAAATTCATCTGCGTTTCATTGAATTGTTACTCGCTGGGTATAAGAGCTATGATTAAAAAAATAGTATGACCATAAAGGTTAATTCTTTGACTATATTAAAAAAACAAAAAAAAAATTTAATACGGCATAGGGGCGTAGTGGGAGCTGCATAAGCAACGCAACTGAAAATTTGTTACATGGAATTATTACTCGCTGAGTATTAGTGCTAGGATTAAAAATACGATACGCCAATTAGGGCCTACTGAAAGCTCTCACAACAAAATTAGACAAAAAATTTCTGACATCATGGGGACGCTGAGAGAGCCGCTCAAAGATCGATAACGCAACATTCATGCAGCGGCGTTGCATTGAATTTTTACTCAATGAGTATATAACCTACGATAAAAATTAAAAAAGGAAAATAAAGTTTTTATACATGGCTTTACGACAAAAATAAAAAAAAATTCCGGCCTCGTCAGGTCGTGAATATAGCAGCTTATGTAACAGAAATGTAATATCGTTGCATGGAATTATTACTCACTCAGGAGGAGTGCTACAGTAAATTTTGTTTTACGACAGCAGGGATGTGTTATTACGCTTCACAACTAAATTACAAAAAAAATTTTGTTGTCATGATTTCAGGGATGCAATCACATAATGCAGTAAAAATGGTAAAGCCATGAAAAAACGTTGCATTGATTTTTAACTCTGTGACTACTGGTGCAACGGTAAATTTTAAGGAACGAAAACAAAGGTGAGATCTTTGGGCATATGACAAAAATAAAAAAAAAATTTGACGGCGTGTCAAAAACTCCCAGGGAACCGCCTAATGTGACGCATATGCATCACTTTTGCTGGATTAATTGAAATTAGAGCACAACCAATGGGGAAGCAAAAAAAAAAAGCTAAACGAAAAGCACCAACTCCAAATCCAACAACAACTCCAACACCAACACCAACACCAACACCAACACCAACACCAACACCAACACCAACACCAACACCAACACCAACACCAACACCAACACCAACACCAACACCAAAACCAACACCAACACCAACACCAACACCAACACCAACACCAACACCAACACCAACACCAACACCAACAACAACACCAATACCAACACCAACACCAACACCAACACCAACACCAACACCAGCACCAACACCAACACCAACACCAACACCAACACCAACACCAACACCAACACCAACACCAACACCAACACCAACACCAACACCAACACAAACACCAACACCAACACCAACACCAACACCAACACCAACACCAACACCAACACCAACACCAACACCAACACCAACACCAACACCAACACCAACACCAACACCAACACCAACACCAACACAAACACCAACACCAACACCAACACAAACACCAACACCAACACCAACAACAACAACAACAACATCAACATCAACAACATCAACAACAACAACAACAACAACAACAACAACAACAACAACAACAACAACAACAACAACAACAACATCAACAACAACAACAACAACAACAACAACATAAACAACAACAACAACAACAACAACAACAACAACAACATCAACATCAACATCAACATCAACATCAACATCAACATCAACATCAACATCAACATCAACATCAACATCAACATCAACATCAACATCAACATCAACATCAACATCAACATCAACATCAACATCAACATCAACATCAACATCAACATCAACATCAACATCAACATCAACATCAACATCAACATCAACATCAACATCAACATCAACATCAACATCAACATCAACATCAACATCAACATCAACATCAACATCAACATCAACATCAACATCAACATCAACATCAACATCAACATCAACATCAACACCAACATCAACATCAACATCGACATCAACATCAACATCAACATCAACATCAATATCAACATCAACATCAACATCAACATCAATATCAACATCAACATCAACAACAAGAAACTTCGTCACGTCAAAACCTACGGGTGTGTCCACGGCACAGCCAACTCTTTTTTTTTTTTTACAAAATATTAATCTCTAAACGGCGCAGCTACACAGAAAAAATAATCCCAAAAAAACTTCTTAACAAAAAAAATATTCATAGAGAAATTAATAATAAAACAAATTTAAAAAAAAATAAAATTATAAGATTTCCAAGTATCAATACTAACCGATATACAGTAATTTACTTAAAGTGACACACCCTGTGTATAATCCCACCCATTTTTGTAATGATTCTACCTACCCACTTACCCACCTAGCCGCGTACCAAATATTAGTAGCCTACACTAAGGGAAAAAAATATTAAATTTATCCAAAAACTTTTTTAATTTATCCAAAAAGCGAGTCATTTTTGCATCAATAAATATTTAAAATTTATTTAAATAATTTTTTTATTAAATAAAATATAAAAATATTTAAACAGAATTAATAAAAATATATTAAAATTATGCACGAATATATTTAAATATCTTTCAAATATTTACTTTTTGAAAATAAACTATCACATTTAAGGAAAGTTTATATAAAAATATTGAAATTGAAAAACAATTTATTTGAATATTTCCCACGAGCTGCGTCCATATCAAACGCCATTCGGTGGTATATTTTATTTTCTTTTTTCGTTCTCTAATTTTTACTATTTTTGACAGTTGGTACAATATTATGGCATCAAATGTCAAAAATAGTATAAGCTATAAAAAGAAAAAGTAGAAAAGAATAAGATGGAAATTATGCAGGTAAATGACAACCGGTTGAAGACATTCTTGAGAAAATACCGAGTTGTCACTCCACCCTACATGATTTCATTATGCATTGCAATCACCATTGCACTCACAAATCATATTTGCCAAAAATCCAGGCTATATTACCCTTGCAACATTAACTAAATGAGAACTATAACAAACCTGCAACTGCAAGAAATAAACTGCAGGAACAGAGTGCAATGCTGTTGCTGCTTGTCGGAATATGTGTGTAAGTGTGTGATGCTGTTGTTGCTTGCTTGTATGGAATATGTGTGTACGTGTGTGGTATAAATAAAATTCAAATACGGGAAAAAAAACGAGTTGTGAAAAAAACATTTGATTTATCCACGTAAATATTTAAATAAAATTTATGCTCAGGGTTGGATAATGCTAATATGCGTTATTTCCCTTAGTGTAGTGTTCTGAGATACAGTGCTTTTCTAATAGTGAAACGCCCTTTTTCGAATTCCGCCCACTTTCTTCATTGTGTTTTATTATAATTTGACCCATTCTTATAACGAATTTTATTACCCTGGTGTCAATATTATTCGAGTTACAGCGTTTTTCTAATCTTGATACACCCCTTAATGCCCACTTTTTAATCGTAATTTCTAATAATTGTGCCCACCCCTGTACAAAATTTCAGTGCTCTAGTAACAATATTATTCGAGATACAGTGTTTTCTAACATTGCCACACCCTTTTTTATAATGATGTCCACTTAATTGACCGTAATTTGTAATAATTGTGCCTACCTCTGTACAAAATTTTAGAACACTAGTGTCAATATTATTCCAAATTTAGTGGTTTTCTAATATTGCCACACCTCTTTTTAGAATGATGCCCACTTTCTTGACCTTAATTTATAATGATTGTTCCTACCCCATGTACAAATCAGTACCCTAGTGTCAATATTATTCGAGATACAGTGTTTTTCTAACATTGCCACGCCCCTTTGTCGAATTTCGCCCAGTTTCTTGATCGTTATATATAATAATTTTTCCTACACCTGTTTCAGTCTTTCTACCATTATTACTACTAAATTTCAGTACCCTAATGTCAATATTAACCAAAATACAGGATTTCTTAATCGTGACACTCCCCTTTTATCGGAGTTATAGATGTACATACATTTACAAAAAGAAATTAACCAACGAACTCGAGAACCTCTTCCTTTTTGAAGTCGGTTAAAAATGATAACAAACGAAGTGATACATAAAATTTCATTGGACTTTATTTTATAATGAAATAAGACCCAAGAAAAAAGTGAAACATCACCCAAAAATTTTTAAAAATAGTCTCCAAGCAATTAGGTGTTATTTCATATGAAATATTATCAAAAAATATATGGACATTTGTTTTTGGGGCTTATTTCATTTTTTATTTTTTTTTTTTTTTTTTTTTGATAATTTCATTTGGGGGTCATTTCGTGAAGCCATATAAACGATCCGCACAAAGTGAAGAGAAAGAAAGCTCACCACTTGACGAACAAATGGACTCTTTTTCTACACTCAGTTCGCTCTGATCTCTTATAAGCGAGAGAACTGGTGGCGAATTCATTAGGAAATTAAATGTGTTGCCAAATTTTTATGAAAAAATGTATGTATGTTTTTCACATTAATTTTGTGTCGAATTTTATTTCAATGCAATTAAAATTTAAAATGTGATTTGCATAAAATGCATTGTTAAGTCGAATTTTTCTGGAAAATTTATTGTAACTAATGCAGAAGACTATTAAACCTAAACTTAAACAACATTTCATAATGCATGCCAATTATTTTTTCAATATAATACTTGGTTCATTCAATAACTATAAATTTATTGAATAAAGACTTGGAAAAGTGAATAAAAATATTACCTTTCGATGTTTAACCAACCCTCAACCAAGTTTCTCAGAGCCTTTAGATGATTGCAGCACTTATTAAAATTAGGTGAAAAGTCTACCATCCAACGAAGGAAGATTATTTTATTCGTAATTTTAGTTATTTCCAGACTGGCTAAAATTATATTTCCAGTGTAATTGAAAGAATAAAGGTCAGACTGTTAATACTTACAAAGTTTCAACAGAAAATTATTTACGTAAAACATGAACAAGTCAATGAATTTTGTTATCATAGGAAGTAGTATGATAACAAAATTCATTGACTAGTTGATATTTATGTTAATTGTACAATAAGTCAAATTTTTGTGTGCCGGTTATGAGAAATTTTTATATACTCGTAATTATTAAAAAAGGTCACAGTAAAAATTAAGAATAATTGTTTTCAAATAAAAATTGAAAGAATTGTACATTTAAAATTTTTATTTCAAATGTTACCAGCGCTTAACACACTAAATCCTGAATTTGTCATAATCATACAAATTTTCCAGGAATTCTGGTTGCTTTTCTAGCAAAATACCACATTTATTAAAAATTAATAAAAAACTAATCCACTCCCGGGATTACTTCGAATGCTCATTGCTTATGTTTTCCAAATAATTACGCATTGATTGTAACGTAGCTGTTAGCAATGCAGGCGGTATTGCAATGCATTGCATTGAGAAATCATTGGAGAGTTAAGTTAATTGTACAACGCCCACAAACAATAAACATATATTTTTTTTTTCAGTTAATGATTATAACGCTAATGAATACATTTGTTCCGAACATTCATGGCAATAAAATGCAGTTTTTAATGCCATGTCACAGTGTTAGTGACATTTTAATTGGGCATAAATAAATTCTTATTAAACAACATAAGGCAAATAGTATTATTATTATTGAACTATTAATATTCATTGCATATTTAAAGGACTTAGCTTTATATCGAAATAAATACCAGTCTACACTTAGTTGAAGCAATATCATTTTTCTCTATCATTAACTTCAATTATTTAACTAGATTAAATTCATACAGAGGATTATTTATCCTGCAATGGTTTTAATTACTCGTAAAACTAGTGAATTTTATTGTCACCAGCACGCCATGTCGACAACATGAATGCATCCTGCATCAGCTGGTAGCAACAAGTCTATCGTTATGACACAAATGTCTTTCTGTGCAATTCAATCCTTTTTGCTATTAAATGGACTGTGCGGAGGTGAATCTGTTTATGCATACTTACGTTTACATACTCATCATGAGGACCTAATTTAAAGTGTTATCCTGTTACATTTGCGTTCTTCTTGCTTGTACATTATTATTGCCAGCATTTCTGGTTGCATTTTCATAAACATGCTGAGAAGATCCTAAAATTTTGCTAGCTATTCAAAATTTCTAAACGTTAAGTGTTGAGTTAAATTAGTTAAGTAAAGTTAAATTTAATTAAATTAAATTAAGTGTAGTTTATTGTTACGTTAAATTAAGTTAAGTTAATTTAATTTGAGTTAAGTTAAGTACATTATTGTGTTATTTTCCAATAGTTGATTTAGGTAAAATTAAGTTAAGTTAAGTTAAGTTAAGTAAGGTTAAGTTAGGTTAAGCTAAGTTAAGCTAAGTTAAGTTAATTTTAGTTAAATTATGTTAAGCAGGGCTTAGTTAAATTAAATTAGTTTAAGTTAAGTTAAGTTAAGTTAAGTTAAGCTTGAGTTAAGTTAATCTGAGTTAAGTTAAGTTAAGTTAAGTTAAGGTTATTTAAGTTAAGTTAAGTTAAGGTTGATTTAATTTAAGTTAAGTTATTTTAAGCTTGAGTTAAGTTTAGTTAAGTTAAGTTAAGTTATGTTAATTTAAGTGAAGCTTGAGTCAAGTTAAGTTAAGCTTAAGTTAAGTGAAGTTAATTTAAGTTAAGTTAAGTTAAGTTAAGCTTGAGTCAAGTTCAGTTAAACTTGAGTTAAGTTAAGTTAAGAGACCAACGTACACCGCATCGCAATCGTTTATGCCACATGTAGCTATCAGAGATCTGCATGAATGGATTCATTTGCTGTTTCAAGTTCCTTTAATTTTTCAACTCCCTGCAAGTCGAGGCAGGCAAACAACAAGTTTGCGCAAATCATAGGCAGCAAAAATCAAGTCACCAAATGTAGAAAACTTGATATGTAGAAACCTGATATGTAGAAAACTTGAAATGTAGAAACTTGAAATGTAGGGAAAAAGCAATTATTTTGCCTACAAATCGTTTATTTTCAAGTCTATTTACGAAGTTCGTAGAATAAACTTCGTGTTGTCAGTGCAAACTTCGTTTCGCAAGTTTGTCTCTCGAGCTGAGAAAACAGTTTTACTTTAAAGCAGTGTCGGCCAAAAAAATACATACACAGTTCTTTCAGTTTTGTAGTAGTGTGCGCCCAAGTGAGAGCAAAGAATCTCTCTTTGGCTTACACTGTGAAAATTTTACTTCGCAAGAGGCTTAAAGAAATTTTTTTATATGAAAGTGAATTGAAATTAATGAAATTTCTTACTAGGTAAATAATGTGCAATATTATTTATTCTTTAGGGGCCGCGTTATTAATAAAAATTAATAATAACATTAATATTAATATTTTATTTATAATATCAATATGCATATATTTATTATTAATATCAATATTACATATTTATTTGGAAAGTAATATTTTACTAATAACATTTTACCGACTCCTAATATTATTTATATTGCATATTACTTCAAAATAAAAAAAACACCGATAGCGCACCCTGGTTTCTTCTGACAAATTAAGTTTTCGCTTCCCCGAAACAATTTTTAAAGAAAAAATATGCTAATTCCCAAATTTGGTTGAACATTTTTTTACGTGTAAGAATTTAAAATTACGTAATAAATTGCGCGCATACGTTGCATAGAAGCGTGGTGTTAACTAGCCAAAAGCGAAACATCGACTGAGCGCTCTTGCTAAGAATAATCGGCAGCGTCGGTGTAAAAGCACGACAGCCAGTTTTATGTCGGTGTAATAAACCGAAGTTTCACGAAGCACGCGTGCATAGGCGTCGGCCGACACTGCTTTAAAGCATTGGATTGAAGTGTTTGTTTTTGTTTTTTTTGTTTTTGTTGTTGTTTTTGTTGTTGTTTTTTTGTTTTTAGGTGTGTTTTGTTTTGAAACAGATTTTTTGGTTGTTGTTATAAGACTTCAGGGCTACGAGTACAGTGGAGTATGTGAGTGCTGTGTTAAACGAAGCGCTTTAAGTTGTGGTGGTGTTGCACAGTGAAGTTTTTTTTAAACGTTAAGGCACAATGCATGTGTCACAAGAAGAACGAGTTCTTGCAGGATATATACATATTTGTATTGTACATAGATATGTATGTATATATATGTATTAAAAAATTCATTAAAACTATATATGACCAGGAAAATATTTAAGTCGAATTATTTGTATGCGTAATTTATAAATAATAATTATTACTATTTACTATTATTTACCAAAGGGGGCATATAGGTTACAAAGTTTTAAAACAAAAAAATGTTTTTAGGGTTTTTTTTCATAGAAGGAAAAAAGAAATCGTTTTCAAATTTTGCACATTTATAAACTAACATTTAAAGAATAAAAAAAATTTTTCTCAAAATTTTTTAAATGGTTTTTGACGTTATTTAATTTTTTTTTTTTTAAAAAATGCAAAAAAATTGACGGTGTGCAGGATATCTCCAGTCTGGAACATTCGAGAAAAAAAAAGAAAACCAAATTAATCCTTGTTTAAGTGGCTATCGCCTGAACTAGGTTAATTTTATTCCTCTAAAAAAAAAAACAATATGGTGACCATTTGAAGAAAAAGAGAGGCCTAATAAAAATTTAACAGCTTGAGTGAAATTTCCTGTCGAAAATATACTCAAAAAGCGAGCGCTCACAATCGGTCATTGAAAAAACGAATAATGTTAAAAACGCTGAAGTAAAAAAAAAACAGCTGTTTTTGACAGAATGTTTTCTTGTAGAAGAGAAAATAAGCAGTTGTCAATGCTACCTGGTATTATTATACCATGGCTTACGCGCTTAAGCATAAGTCAACATGACAAGCTCAAACTCCTTAGAAGGAGTTAAATTAAATAAGCTTCAATGTGTCAATTATATGATTTTCTAAAATTTATGTTTAATATCAAAGTATTCTAAAAATGTTTGAAGTTATTTTTTTACCATATGTAGTCTTAACATCTCTCCTTCCCGTTTTTCGATTGCAGTCACATTTTCCTACATACCATTAAATTAAATTTGAAATATCGTATCTATACCACTGTGCTTTGTCCAATCGCAAGCACCTAATTTCATTGCTCCATTATTTATTTTAACCGAGATGCTGCATTTTTCAAGATCAAAACGATACCCCATACATAGCACAAGAGCACAACGCATTTACATAAACAGCAAAAAAAAAAAAAACAAACAAAAAACCACAACGCAATAACTGTTTACGATCCGCATCATAAATAAAACGAACGAAAAACAATCCAACGCTCGTCAGTGGCTTTCTGCGGCAGCGCAGTCGCATAGACTTGAAAACAGACTTGAAAAGTAGAAAGCTTGGTTTTTTCTACCAATTAATGTAGGGTAGAAAACAAATAGAATCAAGTCTGACTTATGATTCGTTCTTCAGAAGCAAGTCGAGGCTTGTAGGGTAGAAACATATCAAGTTTCTACAAGTCAAGTCGAAGCTTGATTATTTTCAAGTTACTTGATTTTCAATTGACTTGTTGCAGATCTCTGGTAGCTATGTATACTCCAGGCTGTTCAATTGATGGTATTTTGTCTTTCGTGGTCTGTAACATGTTTTTGATTTTGTTATTACTGTTTTTTATTACTGTTTACAACATTTGTTTTGTTGAAACATTTCTGTCGTTTATTTATTTATTGGCCAAGCAAGGCAATTTACTTATTCTAACAGGTTTTAGTTTTTTTTTTATTTTTTTTTTCTCTCCTTGTTTTGGTGTTCGAAGATATGCAATTCGATGTGGGCGTAATCTGCCCACCTAAATGACATGATTTTACGAACACGTCAAAAAGAAAAGACAAGAAGAAGAGAACAAATAAAAGTAAAAGCTACTTACTTAAATACTAGTATATTTTATACATATTTAGTAGTAGAAAAGGAAAGAGGAGAAGGAAAGTAAATAGAAAGAAAGTTCAAAGATTGGGTTGATTAGGACGAGAAAAAGACTTGGATAGATATCGCTTGAATGAGGATCTAGAAGGTGAGTAGTGGTCGGATATACTATTAAATTCTCTACAGTAACGGCTGATGGGTTCATTACTTGCATATGCAGTATGATGCTGATATTCAGTTAACAGACGAGCATGTCTTCTACGTCTTATAGGGTCAATGAGGATAATCTTGTTAGAGATGAATTCGCAGTTAAACCGTTCAGAACATCAAAAGTAAAGCATGAATCCAATACCGTTCTTCTTATTGATAGCGCCATCAAATTTAATAGGCTGAGTCTGTGTTCATACGGTGGAAGGCTACAATATTCGCGGGGGTTATAAGTCTCTCTCAGAGCGAATAGGACAAATTGCTTTTGTATGGATTCTATTCTATCACAATGGGATTCAAAAGCTGGATTCCAAATAATGCAGCCATATTCGAGTATTGGGCGCACTAGTGCACAGTACAGGGATGTAGTGACCCATACATTCTTGAATTCATGTGCTCGTCTTTTGTTTGTTTGTTTGCTGGCCCTGGATACAATCTTATCATAGTGTAGATTAAAACGCAGTTTGTTGTCCAAGACCACTCCAAGATCAACTATATAATCGACCCTGTTAAGTTCGATATTGTTGAGGCGATAGTTATAATTCGTAACTTGGTTTCTACGGGAAAAACTTATCACGTTACACTTATTTACATTGAGGTTAAGTTTGTTTTAAGTACACCAGGTCTCAAGAGTTAAAGGTTTAGCTGTAAGAAGTTGACATCTTCCTGCGATTTAATCACGTGGTATATTTTTAGGTCGTCCGGATAAATAAGATGTGGAATATCCTTCAACACTATGGAAAAGTCGGATATAAAGATATTGAAGAGAAGAGGACCAAGGTGACTACCTTGCGGCACTCCAGAGGAGACTTTGATTTTCTTCGACAAGATTCCTTGGAATTCAACATATTGGAATCTACCATGGAGATAAGTTGATAGCCAACTGAGTAAAGATCCAGAGAAACCGAATTTTTCTAATTTATTTATTAAGATGCCATGATTGAAATTATTGAAAGCCGCCGGGTAAAAATTGAACGATACTCTTTTCGGTTTATCTTTACATAGTAAAAGTGAGCTACAGTCTTTTCTCAGAGTATTTCTTTTTTGTATTTTCAAAAATTTTTCAATGCTATCGGAACTAAAACCATTTATAGCAGCAATGTTTATTATATTTATATGATAATTCTTTTTGGTAATTTTCTGGTATTAGCGGAACATTACATAAACGAAAGATCATCGAATTAAAGGCGGCATATTTCTGTGCGTAATGTTATAGTTTATATGTTATGTTATGTTATGTTATATTATGTTATGTTATGTTATGTTATGTTATGTTATGTTAGGTTACGTTATGTTATGTTATGTTATGGTATGTTATGTTATGTTATGTTGTTATCTTATGTTATGTTATCTTACGTTATGTTAAGTTATGTTATGTTATGTTCTGTTTTGTTATGTTATGTTATGTTATGTTATTTTTTGTTTAGTTCAGTTAAGTTGACTTAAATTAAATTGATTTAAGTTAAGTTGGCTTGAGTTAGGTTAAGTTTAGTTAAGGGGGGGTAAGGTTTGACAACTTTTTTTTTTAATTTTTTTTTATTTTTGTTTCTGTAAGTACAACATCTGAAGAACATTTTATTAAATTTTTAGGTCATTCGGAGCAAAACTAACGAAGTTACAGTAGGTTGAATGACCGTACCTCCAACTAGTGTTGCTTAGTGTACAAAACTTTAAATCGATTTTCCCAAACATGTAATTTTTAAAGTCGGTGACCAGCCTACAGAAAAAACTACTGAACCGATTGTTTTGAAATTTTTTACACATATTTTACATAAAAGTTGCTCTCAAGTGATTTCGAGTTTTTTACATTTTTTAATTACTAACAATTTTACAATAACAAATAGGAAGATTTTTTTCGTCAAAAATCGTCATTTTGGCTTCGAAATGGTGCCAAAAATTGAAAAATTTAAAAATTAAAAAAAACTCGACGTCACTAGAGAGATAAAGTAATAAACTACAGAAAGCATTTTGATTTTTTGGTTTCAGATGATCAAGTGATGCTGTAGGCTGGTCACCGCACAAAGACTTTTTTTCGAGGCACCTGCGGAGATCTTCAATAAATCCGTTATTTCTCTCAATTTTTTAACAAAAATTTTTTTAAATATTCTTAAAATGTTGAATTTTTATATTATAATAAGTAATATAAACCTACTGTTATAGTTTTTTCTAAAAAAATTCATGAAAAAAGGTCTTTTTTAGACGAAACAAACCTTACCCCGCCCTTAAGTTAAGTACTTCATTATTTTAAGTTTCGTTAAGTTGAGTTAATTAAAGTCAAGTTAGGTAAGGGTAAATTAAATTAATTTTAGTTAATTGTAGTCGAGTTGAGTAAAGTTGAGTTGAATTGAGTTGAGTTGAGTTAAATGTATTTAAGTAGAGTTTAGTTGAGTTGAGCTGATTTGAATAAAGTTACGTTTCATTTAGTTAATTTTAGTAAAGTTGAGTTAAGTTTAGTCAGAACTTATGTTAAAATAATTAAAGTTTAGTTAAATTTAGATTGTATACCAATGAAATCTATATTTGTATATATGTCTTTTGAAAAAAGGCCAATATAAAAAAGAAAATTATTTACCTCCAACCTACAACTTACCATTGAAACTTTATGATGAAAATTCGTCCCTTGAGTGGTGTGAAAATAAAAACTTTTCGACCTTGAAATAAAACACAGGCAATTTGTAACATTAATGAGAGAAAATATGTTTATTTTTGTTGTTTTCATCACCTATTTTTTTTTTTTAAATATTTATTCATTCACATCATAATTCTGTACATTTTTTTGTTTTATTTTTTTTTTGTCATTTTGCTATAATAAATCTTAACATTAATTTTAATATTTGTTGTTGTTACTCTTGCATGTATATGATTAACATTCTATGTATATGTGTATATATATTTATGTATAATTAAATGGTTTGCAAATGTTTTCAAACATTTTTTCATATTTTAACAATTATCATTAATTAATTATTTAATTTATCAACTGTGCAGTTTAACAGCATGAATGATTAATTTTAATACTTTATTTAATGTATCTGCGTATTTTCGTTTTTCCCCCCCAATTTCTTAATAGTTTTATTGAATAATATTAAACTTTATATGACTATAACTTTTTTTAAATATATTTATATTAATGGCTAACATAAATATGTTTGTATGTAAATATATGCTATGAGAATTAACTCATATGCTTAAAAATAGTTTTTTTTCTTTTGTTTTCTGTGTATTGAGTGAAGTATTTTCAATTTTACCTAATTTTATACTTATTTTAAGTGATTTTGATGAAATAAAGCTACTGGGATTCAAGTATCTTTATGTTGCGCTTTAAAGGTTTGTATTCTTCAAGAATATCAATTTATGTTAGTTTAATGTTAGTAAATATATGCATGTATGTATATGTTTGTATATGTCTTTTATTTGTAACATGTGACTTTACTAACATATTATTTAGTGGGTGTTTACATTCATTTGTTTGCTTTTTATCTTGATTTATCATATTATTCATTAGTACTTGTTATATTTTAAAGGATTCTTAGGAATGTTGAGGCAATATTATTGAATTTATCGAGCTTGGAACCTAATTGTCATTACTACAAATAGCAGAAATTGGGAATTCAAACCAGAATTCAAAGCGGTGGGTAGATCTGGCAACCCTTTTATCAGTTGTGCTCATTTTGGTTTGGCCCATGTTACACGGTGCTCGTTTGCTCGGCGTACAAATAATTTTATTGTTGTTTCCAATGCAAAACTGTCAAAAATCAGTGAGACTGTGAGAGGATGAACACTTTGTAGACCGAGCAAAATATGTTCATTTTTGCTCGGTGTACATGGCAGCGAGCACCGTGCAACAGTGTTGCTGGGTGGTAAAAATAAAGATTTGGGCGTTTAAGTAGCTGAAAAGTACATTGTGTAAAGAAAAGTGTTACTATTGTTCTATAACAGTATGAAGAAAATAGTTGTAGGAAACCCTTGTTGGAATAAAGTGTAGGAGAAAAAGCAAGAAACTGAATGAAATGTCAAAACTAGCTCGACGTGCATATTTCTGTCGTGTGACCTACCAACGTGCAAATTGAGAAAAGAGAATAAAAGTGTTCATTGCACGCTGAGCAAACGAGCACCGTGTAACATGGGTCTCTGCCATTTCATAATGAATAGACATACGTCAGAACCACTACTTTATTACATTCTTCTTTTCAGTGATGAGGCTCTTTTTTGGCTCAATAGGCATGACATTATTTTTCCGTGATTTATCGAAATGGACCAGTGAATTGGCCAATCAATTTGGATTATTTTCTCTGGGGTTATGTGCAGTTATTGCTTTATGCAAACGTCCTTTGAAGGCAACATTGTACAAACCATTGCCGAGATTCTGAAAAAGTGATCGCAAATTGGATCCAGTCGTGGGGGCTTTATACCAGAAATCATATCCAAACACTAATGGCATAAAATAATCTTTCTAATAAAACCAATTTTCAGTTTGAAATTAAAGAATTCTCAGCATTCTATTCTAAAATGAGCTCTAAGAAAAACACCCTGAAGTAAAAGTTTACCAGGAATATTTTCATAAAAAATTTTTATTCCCTACCAATGCTTTAAATAGATTATTAATTTTTTTTCAGTGCTAGAGGATTCAAATATTGTATAAAGACAATCCTAGTACAACAACACAACAATTTTGAATGTGTTACTGATGCAAGATATTTTTCAATAGTACTTTCAAACCATTTGCATAGAAGAAATAAAAGGCAATATTTTATATAATAAATATATCTTGATTTAAAAACATCAACTTATTTTAATCATGTCTATATTTTAAAAAAAAAATTGTCTCTAAAGATTTTCCGATAACATCTAACTTTTTTAAACATATTCTTTAAATTTGACACACATGGAAGTCCATAAACTTAAGTTTAGTGAACTTTACGCCCCATTGGCAAATATACCGCAATCTTTTTGAAAAAGATCATTAAAAACTACAAGAAGAACACATTTTGAATCAACAGACTCTACAGTATCGTACTTTGAAAAGTATTTGTCAAATTAAACTCAATCAAACTCGTATAAAAATTAAATCATAATTTCAACAAAAGTCATTTTCTTCCTGTACATTGATTAGCTATTTCAGATTGCAATAAGTTTATTTTTTTACATAGTTAAATTTTTATCTTTAACATCAAATTGTCTTTTAACTTTAATAATATTTTATTACAAATTCCGAAAAGCTAATCCAGGTAAAACCAACCAAAATATTCACGTTACAGAGTTCATCTTCATGTTTCGTGAGGTCAGATAATAAGACATGACAATTAATTTGATTGTTTGAACAAAATTTGTATGGATAGATAAACGATTTTCTTAAATTTGAAAAAATTATAGATATAGATTTAAACTCTCAAAGTATAGTTTTAGTTGCTTCAATTATATATATCTTATCTTTTTATAAGTACATATGTTGAGCCCATTGAAGCGCCCTAAAAATTTACTTTTGAATAAAGAAGCATGTAACAAATTTATAATTTAAAAAAAAAATAATTTAAATTAAGAAAGATAATCGGTATATTCCGTCTTTGAGGATAAACTCAAATTAATTAAGGATTTTTTCAGGTCTTTTTAAGAAGCTAAAGTAAATGAATTCTGAGATGTATTGAAACATTCGTAGGAATAGAACAACGTAGCGGTATTCTTATTGTGTTCTTATAATAAAATGACAAATGTCTTTCATATTTTACTGTTAATTCATTTCCAACCAATTTGTTATGAATTTAGTCATGAGATTAAAGGAAAACTAATACAACCCTGTAATGTAGCTCATTTTCTAAAGAAAAAGTGATCAATTTTACCATTATGATTTAAAAAAAAATTGTTTTAGGAATGCTATCGGAACTCACATCATTATGTTAAAACAAAAAAAAACAAAAAAAAATATATATAGAGAGACTTATATAAAAAAATTGTACTCTTATATTTTTCGTTTAGATAGGCAGAACGTGAAAGACGTATGTTACCTATAAATGTTTTTGTGAGGAAAAAAATTTAATGTAGATCAATTTGATCTTTTCTGCTTCGGATAGTACTTTTTAATATTTATTTATTGAAATTGACTGCACTTACAGAAAAATTCATGTGGATTTCTTACCATGATTTCGTAGGTTGCTACATATTGTCTGGGAATAAATATAAATAGTGATTTCTTTAATTTAAAAAAGAAAAAAAAATAACAAAAAATTTTTAATTCTTGCAAAGGTGCAACTTGAGACCCAGAAAAATCAGAAATATTCCGTAAAATAAGGAAAACAAACAAGCGTCGAAGAATTATTATTCAGCAAGACAATGCAAGATCCCACACATCAACTTAAACAAAGGCGTTTTAGAGCACTCAAAACATCGAATTATGTTTTGGGTCAGGCACCGTAAAGTCCTAATTTGGAATCCATTGACTTCTTTTTGGTCCCGCTCATCAAGTATAAAGTACGTGGACACTGAATTTCGACACGAGAAGAAGCCGTTGATGCGTTCAAAAACTATGATTAGGAGGTATATCAAGTGGAATGGGATGAATGTTATGGCAAATGGTTCGAACGCATGCAAAAATGTATTAATCACTAGCGATACCCGACGCGCGTTGCTGCACCCGGCAAGTATATTGGAAATAATAAGTAAATTCAAAACTTTTATTAGTCCCCTAGTCTGACACCACGCTCATGTTCCACTGCCCTTTACAGTTTCCCAGTAGCAGAACATCACTCCCAGGTGACAATTCCATTATGAGTTTCAATGTCCTGTGATCTTAGCTTCCATAGCTATTCTGTATAGAGAATCGGGCCACACCCCCTTTTCCAATGCACATATCAGTTTTCCAGTAAAAAGACTTTGGCAATTAGTAACACCATGCTGAGTTTAATTGTCATGCGACGTTTAGTTCCAAAACTATTCAATATCAAAAATTTGACTTGTGTGGTCGAAGCCATAACCCCTTTTCCTATGCCCGTTCTAGTTATCTTGTTTATTTATAAAAAAACTTATTGAATCACACAATGTTGATTCTATAAAGTAAAAAGTCACCCGTTCCTTTTGTTCATTTATAAATTACAGCGTCAAAACATGTGTAGAAAAGTTGCATGCAGCGAAACAAATAAACATACGTACATACAAACATACATACATACATACATGCATACATCAAGTCGGATTGAATCGCTTTCTCATCAAAAAAATCCTCAACATGCTAAATGTGGTCAGTGAATCCCCTTTTAACAAAACTGTGTTAGATTAATTCTCCACATCAAAACTACTTTGAACATATTAGAATGTACTTCGATCCAATTAGCTTTAAGCGCAGCAAAGTATGTATGTATATGTATTTGTTTGTTTGTTTTGTTGTTTTGTGCTTGCTGAGAATAAAAAGAGTATAGTAGAGAGCAACATGCAGTTTATTGAGGCTCTCGCAGCACAAACGCATGAAAAGCTAACGATCAAGCAATGCATGGCATTGTGGATGATTTTTTAAAAAACTTAACACTTTAATTAAAGATACTTATTATTGAAATTTCGAAAAGAAAATAACCAATGAACCTTTTGTAGCACAAATGTGATATTTTAAAAGTTATTTAAAAAAAATCGGACCAGTACTTTTGGAGTTTTACGGACACAAAAAATGTTCACTTTCATTTTATATAATAGTATAGATAGATATAGATATAGATATAGATAGATATAGATATAAATAGATAAATGAGAATATGTACTTCAAAAACCAAGAAAGAAAAATATTAGGTACATATATGTTTATTCCCGAAATATATGTAGCAACCCTCGTATATGTTATGTCTTCCCTGACCACGTTTGTTGAAAAAAATTTACTTTAAATCGATTGTGCTATACTGAATGAATGATTCTTAGGCAGGAAAAATACAATGTAAGAGATATTGATAACGGCTTATGGAGCGAATCAGTGAGAATAACATTTGATAATGCCAGTTTAAAGAGAACATATTTAAGAAACTGATTTCTCAGTATGAGAATCAGAAATTCAATATCTGTCATGATACAGAATGTTTTCTTAAAATACATAAATTGTGCTATACATAGTTTATGACACAGTGTAGTATCTTACCAACCGTGAGATAATTCTAGAAGGAGACTAGCAATATGAAAAAAAAACTAGTGCATATGATGGGCGTAGCACTTTGAGATATTTTCGTAAACAATAGAACTACAAAGAGTCTTCTTTATGACAAAATATCAGTTCAAAGCCTTATTTGCCCGAAGAAAACTAATTTTCCAAATAACTAGAAGAGAACGAAAATCGTTCCCATTCCAAAGAGTAACAATCATGGACAGAGAGCGCTCTGGGAGCGCTGAGAGCAAGAATTGAGAGCATAGGCTTATGTAGCAACCAGTGATGTGATTTGGTGGGATTTCGGGCTCATTTTGGGATATTTGGCCTATTTGAGAAAGTGTGGGATTTCAGATGCTTAGGTGGGATTTTCTACTGTGTCATAATTTTTTAAAGTGTAAATTATTAGCAAAACTGGTATCACTTTTTTGTAATCTTTGAAAATTTTTCGTTTAATTGGTGTTTCATTGATTCTGAATATGTAAGAAAGGGATATGTATAGTCAAGAGGCTTAAAATTAATAAAAACAAGATCCTCATATAAAAACAAATATATAAGCTCAGTTTAATTTTGATGCAAAGAAAGAAATTTACGATTACTTCATACACTTAAGAGAGTTTTTATAAAAAAACACAGTTTAACTTTAGGTTTTTTTTCTGCGGAAAATTTGTTATGTTAATTGAAAAACTTTATTATGTACATTATTAAACTATAAAATTATTATAATGTTAAAAAATATAGGGGAGAATGCCCACCTACAAAACACGTTTTGTTTGGAGGCTATACCTTTTGCTTAAAACATAATTTTTCAGAGCTCTTGGTTTCATTTGGAAGCTAAGTTCAATAACTAACAAGAATTTTAATCAGAGTTTAAAATTTCCAAAAAATGTAATTTGGCAGTCGATCTAACAAAAGTCTCGAAATCGACCGCTGAAAAAAATCGGCCCAGCTACTGAACACCTAAAACAAATCGTTGAAAAAAATTAGAAAATGACGTAAACACACTAGCTTTTGAGAGTTTATAAAAAGTTTATTCTATCAATAATTCACAATGACTCACTGTGACTTCAAGTGACTTCTTTTCACTTTTTTTAAGGCGGCGGCATTCTAAAATTTTATCTGAACGTGGACGAGAATCACGAAAACTATTTTAACTAATTCCAAACACTATTTTCGATCATATAAATGACAATTTTTTACTGAAAATCTGTTCGGAAGGTTGGCCAACGTTTTGTTCAGTAGGTGGGCAGGCACGCCATCATGATATGAAGTGAAATCTTTTTTTCCCCATTTCTCAATATTGTTCGATTGCTCGTCGAATTGTAAAAAATAAACATTAAATATAGAATTCTACTCACATTCACCTTTAATGATTTATCAAAAGTGAATATTCAATGAAATGTTACTACGACACTTTACACATTGGAGCATCATACAGACGTCAGAACTCACAGTGTTGGGCCTGTTCAGCAGGTGGCCATCCTTATTTCTTTTCAAAAATTGCATAAAAAATCGTTATTGGTATAATGATTTGTGTGGGATTTTTTGTGGGTTTTTCGTTTCATCTTGGTGGGATAAACAGGTCTAAATCGGGATGTGATCGGGATTTTTTACTAAATCAGAATCACATCACTGGTAGCAACACAAAACTTAACAACAAATCAAAGACAAAAGACAAACACAGAAACAACGCAAAAGCTGTACATGTAGTGGTGGTCATGATACAATTACAAGGTAGGCTCATATTGGAGAGCAGAGTACACTAGTTGTCAAAATCAGCTGGTAGTTTTTAGTTTTTCTAATTGTTGTTGTTGCTTTTGTCGTTTGATGTTCGTAGCTCCTACAGCTTTGTTGTTCCAAAATTTCTCAATTGAGCAGCCATCTTAAAATGAGCTTACCTTATAATTGTATCATGGTGGTGCCCATATCCGATCAAAAATGATAGAAACAAGATTACGCGTTCCGCAGTCCCGTTATCTAATGCTCTCTTTCTCAACTGAGTGCACGACGTCACACAGTACTTTTGCTTGACAAAAACGTATGCAAATGTGCGATCTCTTGGGCAAATTGACGAAATTGAAAATAAATTCTTTCGAAAAAGTAATGTAAAAATATCTACTCTTCTGTATAAAAATATGAATATTTTCGTATACGAAAAATATGAATTTTTTAAACTTTCAAGATTGTTATCTCCTAAACTATTCGAGACTGACTAAATTTTATCGTACCAATTGGTTACGGAGGTCCATATACATATTTTAAAAATAAGAAAAGAAAATATTTAGGCGTGGGTGTGGGAGTAAAATTATTCCAAAGTCTGACAATATCGCTTGTGACGTCATGCTCTCTCTCTCTCTCATTTGCTGAACGCGTAATCTGGTTTCTATTATTCTTGATACCCGATCATAAGCCAATACTAAATCAGATACTTAGGCAATCATTTGATCAAATCTATAATGCCTTCAAAGTGTAATGGACTCTCCAGTATCGCGTGTGGCTGTTCATCGCACCAAACTCGACAATTCTGTTTGTTTACGTAGCCATTTATCCCGAAATGAGCCTCGTAAGGAAATATGATTTTTTAATCAAAATCAATATCTTTTTCGAGCTGTTATTTTAAATGTTAAATTGCAATATATGGAGACGTTTGTTTATTAAATAAAATAAAAAAAAAAAAAATAATAAAATTGCGCCGATCTCTCTATTAGAAAAACTAAAGCGAATTAAAAAACAACCTTACAACTTAAGTGTCGCAAGTATTGGTGAATTTTTAATTTCACTTGATTAGAATTGAGAAAGGAAATAGAGAAAAGTTAAAGCCTAGGACTATGGCGTGGCTGGTATTCGAACCCGGGATCTCTTAGAGAGCAGTGAAGTGCGTTACCACTCGACCAACCACCGAGGCCACCATAATTTTTTTAATAATTCATGCAAAAATTAAAAAAATAAATAATGTTATTCAGAATTATGACAAATTTGTAGATTTGTAGTAATGACAGTTAAGTTTCATGAAATATATGCTCGATTTTTTTTTTTATTTTTTTCTTTTCTTTGATAGTTTTTAGTTGTTTTTATTTACATAAATATGCGTATAGAAAATATATTTATTTTTATGTTGAATTTATAGACCCTTTAGATCTTTAAAAAAAACGGTTGTTATTTATAAGTTATAACAAGAAAAGTTTTTCAAAAAATTTGTAACTGTGGGAATATTTTGTAATAGTTCTTCATGACTTTAACGTACCTGCACACATTGAGAACAAGATATAAAGAGCTGGAGAGAAAATGATGTATGTACTCCATAAAAAAGAGTTTTCTGACAGCAAAAGATTTTAACTTTTACTTTTGCTTTCTTGATTATTGTAGAATTGGAATAAATTTTGTAATTTTTAACTTCAATTCGAAAATTCTGCTTTATTTTCCGTTTTAAATGCTTAGTAAAAATGAACAGGAAGTATCAAAAAAATACTGCAGATACATTGCTTTGCTGCTTGGTTTCAATAATAATACTTAAGTTGTTATATTCAAAAAATCGTATTGTCTTCATGATTATGTCAGGTTTTCATTTGGTATTAGTAGGTATAGTTTTAAATATACGAGTACAGCAGCTTTTTTAAACTGCTTTTGCAGTTTTTTTTTTTTTTTACTTCCGTGATCTTTAAGTTTACATTTCATTTCATTTAACATTCTGCTGTTAGATTATGTTAGATAAGTTAACTTTTGGTTACAGTTGATTGAAATTTTCTTCATTAAAATTATTTTTATCATTTTAATATTTATTATTTTTAGTTATTTGTTCTTTGCTTTATTTTCATAAATTTTGGCAGGAGAGAGATAAAAACATACACCTATTTGAAAGTCATTTTATTTTTGAAAAAACTTCACGCGAAACACACAAATATTTGATGAATACGGATTCTGTTACTTTGCTGTTAAGTTTTCTCTTTTTTTGTTTTTCTCTTGTAATTTTGAAACATTTAAAAAATTGTTGATATTTTTATCGAAGCATAAAGAAAACATTTAGAAAAACATTTTGTTCTTGTTGTTGTTGTGGTTGTTTGTGCAACTTCTATTTTGGTTGTTGTTGTCCTTATTAAATCATTTTAATATTTTGGTTTCAGCAGTCATTGTATCTCTCCATAGGATTTTTTTTATTTAAGTTAGTTTAGCTTGCTTTTTATTTTTTTAAATGGATTTCATAAAAATCTTTGAATTTATTTTGTTTGCTTTTGGTTTATTTGTTTGTTCAATTTTATTTAAAATACTGTTGTTTTAACATACATTTAGATGTGTTGCGAAAGTTGTACTAACATTGATTTTTAAAACAGTTACATACATAAATATAATTTTATATATATATACGAGTATTGTTTTCAAAGATGAGTTTGAGTTTATTTAGATTTTGTTTGATGAGCGATTTTAACTTTCTGGCTCTTATAGGCTGTATTTTTAAAATATTTATTGCTGCCATTTACCACATTAATTTTGGTTTTTTGTTTTTCAATATTTTCTATACGTAGATTAATCTATGTTGTTCTAGGTGTTACTTATTATAAATGTCCATTGTATATCCTGGAGTTACATCGTGATTTCTTTAGGTCTGAACTTTTATTCATATTAGGTGGGTCTTAGCTACGTTAAAGTACAAAGTATTGTTGGTATTACCTCGAAATCCTACGTGCGATCCAAAGAGGAATTACAAATAAATTATATTTCTGTAGAGAATCATAAATCTTGAGGAATAAAATTGTCTACATATTATTTATATTTGTTTTCTTGAACTTTCTTGAATTTTAGTGGTTGCACCTATTCAGTCAGGTTTGTCTTGGTTCAAAATGGAGAGCCAGATAAGTGAAAAGGAAAGTAAAAATCTAGCAAACAAGAGCAGTATGTGCTGATTTTGAAATGTGCAGAAAAATTATTTTTCAGAAATTATACTGTTCTACAAATAATTTTTTTTTAATGTACATGAGCTCCCACCTATATTTTATGTCTTTCCGATCCATAAGATGACTTTCTCCGTTTTCAGAATATTTTCATCACTTCGATTTTTTTCATCAATGACCTTTTTAATAATTCACTTCGATTTTCGTACTTTGCCTAACTTAATGTATCATAACTTTGCTTCTATTCATCAAAATTTGACTTTTTATTAACGATTACACTTGCAGGCTTCCATTTTTGCTGAAATGTCTTAAATCATTAAATTTTTTTACAGATGTAAGGTGCTTTCGTTTACAGAAAGAGCATCTTTCTTATTTAATTTGCTTTTAGCTATTAAAAATAGTCAACAAATTCTTCTTACATGATTATTTTGACGTATTGGGTATAAGGGACAGGGTATTAGGTTTTCAGTGCTTGTAAAAAAACAAAATTGTTTAAAAAATACAGTCAAACCTGTTTTTGTGCGGTAGATAAGGAACGCAGAAAAAACACGCACAAAACAAAAATTGTTCGGAGACTTAATAAACAGCTATAACATAAGACTTTAAGTAATCTAATAAAGAAAAATTTTTTTTTATACGGTGTTTTATACCGCATAAAAAAATCTCACCTGAGAAACGTACTGTGAAAAAGTGCTCTCCAAGCCAAATAAATAAATTACATACGGAAACGTTTCAAAAAAATTTGAATTCCTCATTTTAAATGTGAAAAATACAAAAAATTATTCAATTAAAAAAAATTCAAATTAAAAAAAGAAATTAAAATACATAAATTCATAAGTTAATCAATACTACTCGTCGTATTCCAAAGCACTCATTTTCTTGTGATGATCTGGTTCGAAATCGCTTTCGTCACTTGAAGATATTGCAATGAAGTTATTAGTTCTTTCCATTGGAATGGAATTTTTATCTGCGATAACCATATAGTCGGTGATGAGTCTTTGTGATGACGGTCGTTTTGTAAGCTTATTATAAATGTCGCGATAACCAGATATACACGATCTAAGCTCTTTTTTGGAATTTCATTCTTCTGCGGACGTTGTTATTTTTAAGAAAATGCTTTTCTAATTTGCAACTTAGCTGGATCCCTGCATAGATGTTATCTGTTATCAAAAAATTCTATTCTTCTTGTCCATCTTCATGATCCGTTAAGATAGTGATAATATCACAATCATTTACGGAAACCAAAACTTCAGAATTACGTTTTGCTCTTACGCTTTTCTCTTTATTGCTCTTTTTAATGAAAATTTCAGCTAGTGCAGAGTATTTAACAAGAAAAAATATCATAACACAACTCGCACAAAAAAAAATCGCACACAAAAACTCGCATAAAAATAAAAACCGCATAAAACAAAGCGCACAAAAAAAAATTCGCACAAAAAAAGACCGCACAATAACAGGTTTGACTGCAACTTAGTTATGGACAATAACAACAATAAAGTTACTGAGTATCTAACCTCAGGACTGAAGCGTAATTTCTAGCCTCAGAAAAGCAATTGACATTTGATCAATTTTTGTATCAGCTGCCAAAGTGTTTCATATCTCTCTATCTATGGTAGGGTAAAACACCCAGTCCTGAGCCCCCTTAAGATAATTTTTTACTTAGAAGAATGATAACTTTGTTATTTTTAGCATGTTTGGCAGAATTTTAGTGTTAAAATACGCGTTCATTCAAGAATAATAAATTGATTAAATTTGTTTGAATGCCAATTAGACCAATATATTTAAAAATAATGATTTATTAAAAAATTAACCGAATCCCAGTTATGAGCCCCCGATTTCCAATCTTGAGCCATCTTTTGCCCAGTTATGAGCCATCTGGTTTTTACAATAAGAACTTTATTATTTTAATTATTTTATGAAAAAATAATAGTCAAAACATAACTAAATACAAATAAAAAACAATATTTTATATAAATCATAAACCACTAATTCATTTTTGTGTCTTTGTGCTCAACTTCAGTTAGATCCAAACCTGACTTTCCAAGGCATTTACTGTAATCGATTGCGTTGGGATTGAAAGGATACAGGTCGCAGGTACGAAAATCATTAGTTATGGTCTCATTTTTTATGTAGGTACCAATAATGTTTTTTAATTATTTTGCAAAATGATGCCTTGTAAACTATTGGTCCATGTTATGCATTTTCCAACATTGCAGTTTCTTTAACAACCCCATTTTAAGAGGTCTGAAAATAGCCACATCGGCTGGCTGTAAAATTTTTGTTGCATTTGAGTATAAGCAGATCAGAACAATTTGCAATTCTTCTCAGAGCTTAGATAAACTGTAAGTTAAATGCGTTGTATGACCATTTACGTAAAGAATTACAGGAAAGAATATTTGATTTGAAACCAGTGTTGGATAAAAGACTTTCTTTATATTGTATATAAATCCATCCAAAGTCATCCAGCCTGAATCAGTTTTCATATACACTATTCCTTCAGGTATTGATTCTAGTATATCCTTGGTTTTTTATAAGCAAAAACAATCATGGTGGAATTATCGGGGCATCAGCAGAAAATGAAAACATAACTGTCATGCTCTCTTTAGCTGTTCCTTTATCTGTTTCATAAATGTTACTTGCACCTCTAGGAGCTAATAGGACCTTTCATCGAAGTATGTTTGAATTTGATGGAACCAGCCTCTTAAATCTTTTTCCAAAAGATCTGCACTAGCATTTGTTACTGCTTCAGGAACTCGAATAGACATTCTTTGGATGTCGGTTAAGAAATTCGCTATACCACTTGTCGCCAGGAAAATTATTTTTAAACATACAGTAGAGACTCAAAAAAGTTAATCCGTTTGTTATATTTTAACTTTTTCGAGTCTCAACTTTTGTGAGTCTCTACTGTATTTTCACGTGTGTATGCATCTTAAAATTCTTTAACAATTCTTTGAACTTTGTGTTATCTTCTTGGGAAACCTCTTTCATAGTTATCAGATACATATTTTTCCCTCTTCGATGCATGTTAAACACGGCAAAGGACCAGGCAGAGCCTTATTGGAACGGCTATGAATGAATCCGGTTTTGAAGTATTGGGCGCAAAATTTCATATTTCCTTGAAACTTCGTGAATTGACACTCCGGACTTAATGTCATTAGTTTGTATAAAATAAATTGTTAATTGAATAGTGAGTGGAGTCAATCTGACCAACATCCGCCAAAAAATGGGGGCTAATGCATGGAATCGGGGTGTATTGCATGCAAGTTCAAGTGCAGAATCTGGCATTAATTGCAAACAAATATCAAGAGTTTAAATTTTCTTATTGTGAATGTTTTTGAATATCTAACAAGAGAATCAGGCTTAACGGGTTAATAAGAATGTTTATAAAAATGTCTGTTTTAATACTTTGAGGTCCACGGGCTCACATTTGGATATTTTATTTTTCTGTAATATTCCAATTGTGAGCCCCCATGGCTCACAACTGGAAACATCGAATTTAGTTATCAAGATATAAGCCCCCATATTTTTGCTTTGGCAGAGAATATTTTTGATGAAATATTTAAAAAATAAACAATAAATAATATTCAACTTTTGTTATAAACAAAGCTTATTATAGAAATCATAACAAATGTCCATACCTGAGGGTTTAAAGTGTGTTAATTCCTTGTCGATATTGCTTAGCAAATCACTTGACTGAGTAAGAGCACGAGGCACGTCTTTTTATTTTAAAAAATCACTTTCAACTTAATATTTCATACTCAGCATGATAGCTGAACGAACTGAACGAATTTTGACGAATAATTATAAATTTACTGTTTTAACTGACATCCACACAATTATTAGCTAGAGACAGTTTAATGAGTGGGGGGCTCAGAATAGGCTGAGGGCTCAGGACTGGGTGTTTTACCCTATCAGTACAGTGATAAACACTGACCACAGCGACCACAGGCGTCCCATAAAAGTTAGACGAAACAATTTATTTTATAATTTTAAATGATAGGGGATGTAAAAACAAATAAAAAAATGTACGAAGAGTCAAATTCTATTTTGATCCCCTGAGAAGCTATTTTAAATTTTCGGAAAGTTGTTTCACCTAAAACGCTCTTGCAGTAAAAATTTTTGATGTGGAACTTTTTGCAAAGGCGTGTTTTTGCAAATCGTTTGCCGCGGTGAAATACTTTTAGGAAAGTTTAATCAAGACCTTGTTAAAGTGTGGTTCGTTTACGGATTCGAATCATAAAATTGATTTATCGACAAATCCTATAATGATCTCACTTTATGAAAAATATTTTAATCAGAGTGTTATGGGCAATAAGTGCTATATACCTCAAGTGTCGTATTCACTAAGCCACATAGCATAAGGACATGCATGCATTTTGTGATGGACACAAAATATTTTTATTTTGGAACAAATTTTTATTTAACAATTTTTTATTTCTGAACAAATTTTTATAACTGATAAAATATTTTTGAAAGTTTTTTGATAACTTATTTAATAGTGTAAGTGTAAGTGTATTTTTTATATGTGTGTGATTGTGTGTCTTTTGAGAGCACCACACATTTGAGTGTCAGTTGAGCAAAATCAATGTTATGACATACCAAGTAATGCAAGGTACGAACATTTTTACTGATTCATTAATGAGGTCCTTGACAAAAAATTCGAAGTGATACAAAAATTCTGTAAATGCAGAAAATCATCATATATTACCACTTAATGAAATATATGCGATGGATGTCTTGTACAGTTTTCGTGTAGAACAGTTTTATTTTTATTAAAAAGAAGGTGATCAAATCAATAAATTTGACAGATTATTTTCTCACCTTGCTCATGTCAGGATACTGTGGTATCTTGGGTCAACGCTTTCTCGACCCTCTTTGAACATTTTATACTCCACTCATAAACTCTTGTTGTCGATAGAACTTGCTCACCAAAGACCTTCTGGAACATTTTTAACGCTTCGGCAGCAGAAATTTCAATCCGCACACAACATGTAATGGAACTACGTTGCTGAATACTTTCAGACATTATAAAAAAAGAAAAATTCACTTTTAGCCATTTACAAAACAATGCGTATCTCAAACACTATCTGAATATTTTGACATGTAATTTGGCACAGCTGTCAGTGAGAGTAGCACCAACTTAAAAATAAAAACATTTGTCCCTTTTCGAATCCCCAAAAAAAATTAAATTCAAATTTGCCGGTATTTTTTGCCCACAGGTAGATAAGGGATAAGTAATATATAGGAAGGTGGGTAGATAGGTATATAAATATAGGTAAATATAGTATAGAACTAAAAAAGAATACTACGATGTCCTAGAATGTCCCATAACCAGAATTTGTAATGTTCTCCTAAACCAATTTCATTTAACCAGGTATCACTTTAACCAAACTCGTTAAAGACTTCACGCCGTAACTCCATAAGATATACATATTATGTTTTTAGAATTGCGTGCATATTGTGCAAAATTTCTGCATATATGTAATATTCTGTGTATGTTTTACGTTTTTTCACGTAAGAGCTACAACTTAACCAACTTAAATCAAGTCCTAAGACATCAAAGCTATCGACATTATTTTATGTTTACTTACATAATAATTGAGAATAAGAATAAGTTACGCATATTACTGCCTACCCCCTGCCCCTACTCCTACCCCCACCCATGCACGCCATATCACCCATATCGCCACGCCCACCCACTTATTTAAACTTTAATTATTTCACGAAAAGATCTTTTAGCGTTGAACAGAGTGAGGCATCGCATGTGTCTTTTGAATCGTCCTCCTCCGCCTTGCTGAACCAGTTCAATGTAGAACGTACAGCATTGGTTGCCTGGGTTTGAGTGCGACTGCGACGACTTGCATTGCTATTACTGCTACTCGTATCCTTGTTGACAGCACCCTTGCTACCAGAGCTTGAATTGGGCTTGCCACTAGGGCCACTCGAGGATGTTGAAGGCCCTGATGTTGAACTCTTGCGCAAGAAGCCTTCAATGGCCGAGCCGATGACTGTGGCATCGACCAAAGTGCCTTTCGTGGTATCAGTCCAACTCTTTTGCTTGCTGCGCGGCTTAAGCTTCGGCTTGCTTTCACGTAGCACATCTTTGCTTTGTAGCCGCTCTAACATATCCTTGGACAAGGCCATGGCTGTGCTCTTGCTGCGTATGCTTTTCTTACGTGCCATTGGCTCATGTCGTTTAGCAAACCAGCCCGAGAGCGCAGCGGAGCTTTCGTTGCCCGCATCTGAGACGAGCTGTTTGGCATTGTTGAGTATCGAGACGTCAAAACTGTTGGAGCGTGTTGAGCGTCCAGCATTAGGATCGAGCAGATTTGAGGAGCAACTGGCGGATATAGCGCCAGACGCATTGACTGATGTACTGCCTAGGGTGGCGCCCGTTTTTGTTTTGCCCGCGGCACTGGATGTGCTGCTTTGGTTAACAGTGGCTGCCACAGGCGCATCCTCACACTTGTGTATCTCAATGGCGGACGAGGTTAGCGTGCTAAAGATCGACGATAAGTTCGTGCGGCTGCCCAGTAGACCGCTTGAATTGTTATTCTTGAGCTTTGTCGAGCTGCGATTGCTGCCTGGGGCGGCGGGCAGGCAGGGCGAAATCATCGCAGGATGCTCAGAGGCGCGACGAAAGGAGGTTGCTGGTGTTGTAGCCGCTGACACACATTCTGAATAGCGTCGATTTGTATAGCGTTGAGGGGTGCTGCCGCCTACTTCATCAAGCGTCTGCACCTCGCAGACCTTCTCGTTGCTTGTTGTCCAAAGTTTCATGCGTGCCTTGCGTGACTGTACAATATCGTCCATGATGTCTAACTGCAGATTGTGTATGCTGCCAATAGGGTCCGTGGAAGGTGGACCGGTTGATGTGTTGCTTTCGCGGCGTGAGTTCAGAACGCGGCTGTGAAGAAACATAACAATAAAAGTTAGAAGTCAAGAGCTCTTAAACTTACCTATTAGCTGGATAGGCGGCCGCCACTGACTCGCGGCGAGAGCGACCGAACATGGCAACTGGCACCTTGGAGATCGTTACTACGGAATGTCGCCGTCCAGATGGTGCCGGTGCCTGTGAAAGTGTTGCCAAGAAAGCGGCCTCCTTTGGCGATGGTCCCGAACCCTCGCCACCACGTTCCGACAGGCGACGCACCTGACTGGCCGTAATGCCCTCGGTGACTTGTTGCGAAGGCAGCGAATGCTTGCGTCCCTCGCGCGGATCCCGCCATGGCGACAGCAGATACGGATTAACGGGTGAGTCAATATCGAGACTGGCCTTATATGATGGTGTGCCTGAGCTTTCATGATCATCATCATCGACCTGATTTGATTCCTCCACCACAATCAGCGGCTCTTGTTTTGTATTTGCGGCAAAACGTGAAAATGATGAACGTCGCAGGCGAAATGTATCTGAAGCAAAGAAGAAAGAAAACATAAAAAAAACTAAGTATCTACGCTGTAAGTAGGAGTCATTGAAATAATTGTTAGGATTCGCATTTCCCTTGGAGAATTGTAACATTCACCCATTAAATATAATAGGCCTGCTTCAGTGCCTTAATTCAGAGCGTGGGTGTTGCTGTCTTTTCTTTTTTATGTTTGTGTTTTTGTTTGTTTTGTTTTTATTTTTTTTTTTTTTTTTTTTTTGCCAAAAGCGTTGGCAGGCTATCATTATGAATATTTTTGTTTTGTCGTTGCTATGGTTTAAAAGCAATTTCGCTAATTTTAGGTGTACTTCACATCTTTGTATGTATGTATGTTTATGTCTTTCTATCGTCCTGGGCTTCCCTGTCTGTTATAATACCAACTTATTTGAATGGAATTTTCGCAAAGCCTACCAAAAGGTCAAAATCGTTCTAATGAAGAGATTTTAATAAACAAATTTTAATTGTATCTCTTTGTTGTTAAATGTCCACAGCTGTTGTTAATTTAATATTTCGAAGAAATGTACATAGCTTGAGGGCTAAGACCAAGTAAACATCTGTCGACTGAACGTGGCACAGTGGTTGACTGCCATACAAAAATATTGAATAAAAAACTGGATTCGGTAAAGAATTTGTAATTTTACATCACAGAAAAAAGTACGTATTTACAAATCCACCAAAAGCCAAACCCAAGTCTAGAATGCTGCAGGTTTTTGTTTTTATTGAACCGATAACAAAAGAATCGAAACAAATGATTTTTGCCACGCCTTTATCCCATGCAAAATTTTTTTACAGGATTTTTTTATTTCTCAAGGAAAATTTTTTACACGATTCGGCTTGACGACGTCTCATTATTCAAAGTTGATTTTTGCTTAACTTCTATAAAAACATTACGAAAAATCAGCAACAAACAGGCGACCACTTTGATTTAATTAAGAAAAAAATTAACTTCGCCTTCAAGGATTTGCTACAAATCGATGCTATTTATTACTTATGCCAAGTCTACACAGAGAGTTTAGTTTGAGTTTCCAGTACAAAGTTATGTTTTGCCACTAAACGCAAAATAAACTATTCAGTTCTCCAGTAAAATTTTGCAGAATAAAACTCGACTAAACTCAACTTTTTTCTGTGTTTATTAAAACTCAATTCGAGAAATCCCTACAATCATCAAGTCATTATTTTCATTATTTATATTACAGTACTTTCATCAAGATACATATTAATTTTCATATGAAAAAGGTTGTAGTATTCGCTAATGTTTACCGTATCAACATATACTACATATCATATGCTTAAAAGTATGCTAAGAAAATTGTTAGGAGCTGAGCCTTGAGACTAGTGTTGTCAAATATTCGACAAAATGTAAAAAACCGGTTTCTCGAATAAACCGAAAATGAAAATTTTTTAAAAACCGGATTTTCGAATAGTTAAAAAAAATAACCGGCTCAAACCGGTTAACCGGTTTTTAATAAAATATATTTTTAAATTTAATAAAAAATTGAGAGGAAAATAAAAGGCATCGTCAATATTTTTCTTTTATATATATGTATATTAAGGCGTAGTGAAATGTATGGGATGAGATTTTCGCTACGAAGCGGGACTGAGAAACTGAAAACTTACAGCATTTTAAGCAACATGGCCGAAGGATTCTGCTCTCCGACGAATTTCGAACCGCCAACTTTTCAAAAATAGCTTTTGATATGAATGCGTTTAAGACATATTGGTTCAAGAGGGTTTTTTCCTCATAAAAAGTGAACTATTGTTCTAGATCAATGCTGTATTGTGATAATAAGATACCATTAAAAAATAGTTTATAAAATAGTTTTAGTTTATAATAGTTTTTAAAATGCTGTAAGTTTTCAGTTTCTCAATCCCGCTTAATAGAAAAAAATTTCACCACGCCTTAATGTATATAGTCCATTTAAATAAAGATTTTATAAAGTGTATTTAATAGTACAGTCAGACAAAAATAAAAATAGTAATTTAAATCCATATATGTATGAAAAAAGTAAGGACTTTCAAGGAACATACAATAAAAAGAAATGAATCCATTAATATTAAAAAAATAAGTACACAGCTTAACATTTCTTTTCACGTTTAAAATAATATGTGAGGAATAAAATTCAATATAAATGCTTTGGTGACAATCTATTTCTTTACAAAAAAAAATATATTTCTTTGTTTTGATTTAATTAAAGTTGAAACGGAAAATACTCTTTCACTTATTGTAGATGTTGTGCAAATAGTTAGTAAATCTGTTTAAGTGTTGCACTTAAGTGGATGTGTTTAATAGACAAAATAGTGCTGCCACTTGATTTGCTACAGATTTTTCTATAAATAAACTTTTATTTTGTAAATAATTTTATACGCTGGATATTAAAAAAAACAAAATAAAAAAAAAATGGAAAAGTTAAGAATTTTAAGTGTTCGAAAATGTCGAACAATCCGACCAGAAAAACCCGGTTTTTCGAGTTATTCGAAATGCACAATTTAAAAAAAAACCGAAACCGAAAAAACCGAAAAATCAATAAAAACCCGGTTTCTCGAATAACCCGAAACCGGGAATGACAACACTACTTGAGACGCATAAAAGACGTATTTTCATCGAAACTCTTCCCACTGAGCCAATAGCGAAGGTTTCGCGTAACTTGAGAGTTTTGCGAACGTTTTTGGGTAGAATTTTGTTTTTTAATTTTTGATTTTCTATTCTGTCGCTTAAAAGTACTTGGCTTAGAAGATAAAATTCGTGAAAACTTTTCCCATAAATAAAAACTGTACTTCTTTTGCGAAATTCATAAAAAACTTATTTTGAGTCGAAAAAGAATAATTATTTATAATTTTAGTAGGTAAAAATTCCTCGTAAATGAACCATTTTTGTTCATAGATGCATTGAGAAATTAATCACGAAATGTTTCCTTCTTGCATTCTGAAATGAGTTTAAAAAAAATAATATTTTTTTTAATATATCAGTAGAAACAATTTCTCATAAAAAAACTATATTTTGTCTATAAATGAGTTTAGAAATGAGTCATTAATATTCCTTATTTATATTCTCAAATGAGTTAAAAAAGGAAAAATTTAAGCCTTAGTTGATTTTTTAAAATAGTAAATTAAAATCAGTCCGGCGATTGATACAAAAAGGGTTAATTCCTTTTTTTAATTTATTAATTCCGAGTGCTGAAAAAACTTTTCAATGGTTCATTTCTTAACTCATTCCCGAAGAAAAATGGTTCGTTTCTGAGATGCATTTTCGTCCGACGATTGATTCAGAAAGGGTTGGTTTCCGAGTGCGGAAAAAAACTTTTCCATGGTTCACTCATTTCTGAACAAAATAAATATTTTTGAGAGGCATTTTAGTCCGACGAATGATACGGACGGTAAAAACGGTTCATTTATCAGTGCCAAAAATTAACGTTTCTACCCGAAAAGGTTCATATATGATTTCGAAAACGGTACTTTTGGTTCACTGGGTTTTATTTTCAAGTTCAAGCCCCGCTTAGTTTTGTTTCGTTTTTTAATGCTATTTTCACGTGTAGTATACTTTCTATACGTGTAGTTTTTAATTTTATGTTACTGGGTAGTTACAAACACACATTTTTAAAGATTTCCGGACTTATTGTATCTTAAAATTGTACTCGGTTATTTATCGGTCGCTGATTACAAGTATGTTATTAAAATTGAATTTTTTCAAGATGGCGCATCAAAGGTGGCGCTTGAAAATATTAATATTAAATTTCATTGATCCGAAATTTATTTTTCGTGGGTTTTCGGAAATTTTTATTGCCAATTTATTAATAAAATTCGGAAATTTAAATTATGGAAGTAGTACTTGCAAAATTGATAGTTCTATAAATATTAAGAGAATTAAGAACTAGAAATAGAAAAAAATTAACAAAAATATTAGAAAATAAAAATCTTAAAAAGTAATACAGAAATTTAAGAAAAAACCGGAACAGTTATTTTAAAAGTTAAAAATAACCAAATATTAGTTAGAGATTAAAAAAAGAACTTTAAAAATAGTGTTCATATTGGATCCGGCATTTCGGGTTATGTAAATTTTGCATCACAATACAAAACCCACGGAAATTTTGAGGCAGTACAGTTTTTTGAAAATAATAATAAAAAAAAATGCAAAAAATAGTCGTAATATTGAATTCGGTAAATTCAATTTTATAAATGTGGCACCAGAATCATTATCGAAATCTCCTGACCTAAATTACCGTCATATAGGATCCACTACTTTGAATTTCATAACTGTAATGGGAAAATCGTAATAAATACCCCAACAATTATAAGAACACCTCAAACTTTCACAATTCATTCAGTAGAAAAACTTTATAATATAAAGAGGTAAGTTAAAGTAAAAACAGAATAAGTTGCCTGTAAATTGTACAAACCCGTAGGTTTTGACTTTACAAATATGTCCTCATTCTTATCCTTATTCATATATTTGTCCTAATAACTGCCCAACTTCTTGTTCTTATTCTTTTTTTAATTTATGTCCTATTTCCTGACCTTATCCTTGTTCAAATCCTCTTCCTAATAACTTTCCCAATTCTATTCGCAATCTTTGTCCTAAATCTTGTTCTATTCCTTGTCCCAGTTCTTATCATTTTCCCCATCTTGCCCGAAATATTGTTTGAAGTGTATCGAAATCGTTTTCCTACCCATTTCCCCAATCCTTGTCATAGTTCTTTTCCCAATCTTTGCCTGACTTCTTGTCCTAATCTTTTTCCAATTTCATGCTCTTTCATCTTTGTCTAAATTTTTTGTCTTACTTCTATCATTTTCCTCGTTCTAATCTTTTTCCAAATACTTGCCCTCATAATTTTCCTAATCCTTATTCAAATCCCTGTTCTAATACTTACCTATTCTTAATTTAAATTTAATTTTTTGTTTTATTTTTTCTTTTTCTTTATTTTTCTTTTGCTTTTGCTTTTGGTTAATTTAAGTTACATTAAGAAGTTCTTTGAGAAGCCTATCATTATTATACCCCCACGTTTAAAAAACGTAAATGGGGGTATATTAGTTTTGTCACTCCGTTTGTAACGCCCATAAGGAGGCGTGGCAGGTATAGAAAAGTATATATATTCTTGATCAGCATCACCACCCGAGTTGATTTAGCCATGTCCGTCTGTCTGTCCGTCTGTCCGTCTGTCCGTCTGTGATCACGATTACAGCCGAAATTTTCAAGATATCATCACTAAATTCGATATTTAAGCTTTTATCTAAAGAATAAAGGTCATGTTCGAAAATGAGCCAAATCGGATGAAAACCACGCCTACCTCCCATACAAAGTGATTTTATCAAAACGGTAAAATCTCTTAGAATTCCACAAAAATTAATATATGGTCTAGAAATTGTGCATATGAGCTTTGCTATTTAATATACACGTTGAGTATGAAATGTAATTAAATCGGATAAAAACCACGCCTACCTCCCATACAAAGTGACTATATCAAAAATGTTAAATCTCCTTAAATTTCACAAAAATACGTACTATTTGGACTTGAAATTTTATATATAACATGTACTCTATGTATGAAATTCAAGCAAATAGAGTGAAAACCACACCCACCTCCCATACAAAGTGACTTCATTAAAAAACAAAAACGAATAGTTTCTGTTAAAACTATGACGAAAATGTTTCTACAAATAAACATTTTTGACGTAGAATACGTCATTCTCAGAGGTAAGTAGGGCGGTTGATAGTGATCAGGTGTCGGTATTTAGGTCACAATTTGAGCCTTTGGTGTGCCTAAAGTACTGATCGTACAATGTTGGTGTTAGCACTTGTTGGTCTGCTTGATCCTCAATGCTAGAACTCATGTTAGAACTCTCTAACTTATATAAATTTTACACAATTACATGAAATATAAAGCCAACATTTGATGTTTTTGTTTGCTTAAGTTTGCTACCTTTTTATCGACAGTTTCCGGTTTTATCGACAAAACCATAAAATTTGTATGGGAGCCCCCCTAAGGAGTGGTCGGAGGGAATAGGTGTCCAAGGCAAAAATGTTCCTTTTGAAAAAGTAATGGGGGTCGGTCATACATATTAACCCACTCCGGCACTCTCTTAAAGGTCATATGCCCAGGTGTATGGAATAAATAAACAAAAACCATAAAATTTGTATGGGAGCCCCCCTAAGGAGTGGTCGGAGGGAATAGGTGTTAAGGGCAAAAATGTTCCTTTTGCAAAAATACTGGGGGTCGGTGATACATATTAACCCTTTCCGGCAAAAACAAAATAAAATTTGTATTGGAGCCCCCCTAAGGAGTGGTCGGAGGGAATAGGTGTCAAAGGCAAAAATGTTCCTTTTGCAAAAATAATGGGGGTCGGTAATACATATTAACCCTCTCCGGCACTCTCTTAAAGGTCATATGATCAGGTGTATGGCATAAATATACAAAAACCATAAAATTTTTACAGGAGCCCCCCTAAAGAGTGGTCGGAGGGAATAGGTGTCAAAGGCAAAAATGTTTCTTTTGCAAAAGTAATAGGGGTCGGTCATAAATATTAACACTCTCCGGCACTTTTTTAAAGGTCATATGCTTAGGTGTATGGAATAAATATTTTGCTAAATATTTTTTAAAAAAGATGTCATCAAAAGCGAATTGAATAATTCTACGTCTTGTGTTACGACATAGTCAAAAGTACTGTATCTTTTTTTTTGACTGCTTAAGATTTGGAATATATTTTGGTTCGGACGTGGGGGTATTTTAACTTCGGCTCAGTCGAAGATCATTTCTTTCTAGTTTTTTGTTGTTTTTTTATTATGTGACTGAAAACATTAACTGTTTATTGTTGTTCCATAAAATTAGCCGTAGCGCTAAAAGTCACGGACTAATAATTATATGCAACGTTTATCCAATGTTGTCGCAATTTTCCAACATTAAACGATTAATTTGTTGTTTACTTTCACTACAAGGTGTAAGAACCATGTTTTGTTGTCGAAAAGTAATAAATTCTTCGAATTTCTACTTATCGAGCAATAATTCTATGAAACAATATTAAATTTTTTTTTGCCTTAGCAAACCTGACAATGTCAATAACTATTTTTTTTTTTTTTTTCGAAGGGTAAGTATAAGTCCTACATTTCTGTTTTGTAACATTAACCGTAATCCATCTACTTAGGGAGTAATAATTCCATGCAACGCCAATGCATGCTATTATCAAAAATGCTATTTTCATCTTTTCTGGAAAGCTGCGCGGTAAAATATAACGTTTTCACTTCAAAATAATTTTAAAGTATTAAAAAATTTTTCCAATTCTAATTTTAACAGACAACAAATAAAAATCAGAGTTAAATTCATTCTCTTGTTTTCATATAAAAACTTTGAAAAATTGCTGATAACATTTTTCAGGCGTTTCTTAAACAATGCTTCAAAAACATAAAGAAAGAAACACGCATTCTTTAATATATGATTTTTTTCGCTCTTCAACCACTGTGCGCCGCTTAAAATCCCGGCAAAATTTTAAAAATTATATCAAGACTTCAAATGCTACTGTTAAGGCTCATTAAATGAACATTGTTGTGGATGGACACTTAAAGTTACTGTTGTGAAATGAGGTCATGTTTATGACAGTGAAAAGACAGCGTGTTGTTAAGATTATTAACTTAATTATTACATTTTAATTAAAAAAAATTTTTAATTTGTGCTGAAACAATTAAAATCGCAAGTAGTACTTCATGCTCTTAAGAAAACTAAATCAAGTTAATTTTCATTTCAATCTGCCAACAACTTTAAGCTGGACTAAATGGGTATAAATAAATTGAGGTATTTCATTTATTATCGATAAAAAATTAAATTCTTAAAAATAAATTTATTACTCACCCATTTTGCTAATTATTCTTTTTAGGCGCGTTCTATCTGCAATAAAGAAAAAATAATATTAGCTAGAGCAATTAGCTTACACATTTTACACTGAACCAAATTACGTATATAAATATTATGTATGCAATATATGAAAAGTTATATTGACATAACGTACAAATACATTGTATGAACTTCAATTGTATTTACATTAACCATTACATAAAATTGGAAATGATTGTAAGGATAAATTTTTATTATTGTTTTTTTTTAAATTTTTATTAAAATTTTTATAATTTTTATTATTTAAATCCTTTTATTAAGGATAACATAAAGAATTAGATCGGCCTAATGTAAAAATACATTAAAGCAATGCATCTTTTCATAAATACATGCATTGATAAAATGAATTCAAAAGTACATTGAGTCAATGTACGAAAATAAAATCAACGTATTACATTATGTATCGCAATAATACATAATTAGGATGTACATTTACAAAGGCTCCATTTTTACCCTCTACTGCAAAACAATGTCTTTAGGCACAACATATTTACTTGTGTTGTTATTCAAATCTAGAACTGAAAACCTTTTTTTCAAATTCAGAAATCAAACTGATATGCACTTCTGGTAACATTTTTTGTAACGGTCAATTTTTTCTAGCTTAACGCATTCTGTAATTATTTTCAGTTGTCTTTCTAAAAGTGAGTGGTGCGCACGTTAAAATTTGTTTTGTAAACAGGGTTGATTTTGAAGTATTTATTTCATTAAAAAAAGCGAATTAATAGTAACAAAAAAACATCAGGTAAGTATTTCGGAATATAAGCTATGAAGTATTGTCTCTAGAAATGTAAATTTTTTATTAAATGAATTAAAAGTAAGCATATAAAGTTATTGTGCCTAAAGGCATCGGTATGCATTAAGCATTTAAAAACTGTTTTGTAAATTATTAATTTGTTTTTTTCTAGGAAAAATTGAGGGTTGGAGAGGAATACGATCAAATAATTTATCAAGTATGACAGATAAAGAAATAGAGGGATTTTTGAACATGGTAGATGTTGGATGCTGGATTGTTGGAGATGTTGGATTTTTATTTTTAGATGTTGGATGCTTCGAAATTAGTGATGAAGAAGTTTAAACGGAACAAGAGAATAATGAAGCCAAGCGAAACTGGGATAATGTTGAGAGTGAAGAAGTATTAAGAAGTATTATAAGAATTTCCAATTCGGGTTTAACACTGACCCCACCCAGCACACCTTCAGCTAGAGAAAAATATTCTGAAAATGGGAACGTAGACAGGACGTCACCTTGCCGCCCAAAAAGACTTTGAACATATGAATTAGGCAATTACCATTCAAGTAGACAATTTAATAGTAGGAATCCTCACGGGTCACTGTCTAATCGGAATGCATGCTCTTCAGTTAGGACTAATATATAATAATTTTTTGAGAAGCTGTAAGTGTGAAGAAAAAGTAGAAAATGTTCAGCACTTCCTCTGCGAATGACCGGCACTAACAATAAGGAGAATAGCAACTCTGGGACAGTTGCCTAAATGGATTTTCGAAGTCTCATGCCTGAAAATCTAGCATATCCTTAAGTTCAACATCCGTTCGAACTGGTTTGCTGTGGAGGGGAATCTGGCATAGGTTCAAAAGATATTATGTGGTATCACAACGGGCCTGCACTGGCCTAAGTGTTCGAGTCGTTTGTCAGTTCAGCCTCCTCAACCTAACCTTACCTACCCAAGCCTAACCTAACGTAACCTAACCTAACCTAACATAACCTAGAAGAAGAAAAATATACAGATCTACGATCCATGTATGCTAAAAATACAAAATAATTATTGTATTCACAAGGTTTTATAAAGTCAAATGTCTTAAGTTGAAAACATAAAAACTTACAACTAGTGTGAACAACCTCTCATAACATACTGTGCTATTTCAACTCTCAATCAGCTGATGCAATACAAATTAAAATAAATATTATTTATCACAATGCCAAAAGAAAGCGAAAAAGACAAAATAATAGCTGGTTTGTGCATAAAGCATATTTTGGACGTTATTATTTACGACACTCAATAAACATAGCTTTTAGGGTTGTAATATTTTAGTACTATTTTTATATGGAAGGCAAAACTACAGTTTTGTAAAGTTTTTTAAACTTTACATTATGATAATATGACATGATAGCACACCTTGTGAATACCCTAAATATTTTTACAAAGTTTTTTTGACAAGTTTTACTAAAATATAGTGCCTTTGGTTTTGTTTTTAATAATATATGTATTTTTTTTTATATAAACAATAATAATTTTTATAATAAATCAGGAAATATTGTCATTCTATGTCAAGGAGTTAAAATAAAAACTTTTTTGTTGCTGCAAGTGCTGGTATGTAAACAGCATAGCAGTGCCTTTTGGCATTCTTTTATTTTTTTACTTTATAGCTAAACTATACGTTCTATCAAAAACTGATATCAAATTCTTGTCTTGTGACATAAAAATCATCTAAGAATTATTTTTAATTTGCAAAGTAAAAATTATGCATTAGAGTGTTAATCTCAAAACATACAAATAATGTACTTTTACATTCATAATAAGTACGTTTTTGGTTCAGTATAGTTCGTTTTAAAAATAAGTTATATTAAAAAAAAAATTTTTTTTATTTAAATAATTATATTCTGCTTTTTTGTATTGTGTAAAATTTAACAACCGATTTTGAGGAATTTATTTTTATATCAGTACAGTTACAATGACACTGAAAATTTGAAATAATTTCATAAATATTTAAAACTAGCCACACCCGGATCGCATTGCTACTTTCAGCAACTATATAGGAACATTTAAGTATATTACAAACTTTTCTTTTCTTAGACCCAAATTTTGACACCACTATGATTCTCCACTGCCCGTTACGGTTTCCCGGCAGCAGGAAATCACTTAAAAGCAATTACATTCTGAGATTCAATGTAAGTTATGTAACTTTAACTTCCAAAGCTATTCGTTCTCAAAAATTTGACTTGAATAAGCGGAGCCACACTCCCTTGTCTAATGACCGTCTCAGTTTTCTAGTAGAAGGACATCCACCAAGTGGTTACTCTATTCTGAGATTCCATGTTCGATGACTTTGTTGTAATTCCATACTGAGTTTCATTTTTATTCGACATTTAGTTCTAAAGGTATTCGATATCAAAAATTTATGTTGCATGGCCGGAGCCACACACCCTTGTTCAATACCAATCCCCGTTTTCTTGTAGAAGACCATCGTCAAGTGGTACCTCCATTTTGAGTTACAATGTTTTGCAGATTTTTCTTCCAAAGCTATTCAAAATCAAAAATTTGGCTTGTATTGGCGGAGACACACCTCTTTTGTCCAATGCCCGTCCAAGTTTTCTAGTAGATGGACATCACTACGTGGTACTTCATACTAAGTATTATTGTTATGTGACATTTAGTTCTAAAGCAATTCGATATCAAAAATTTGGCTTTTATGGACGAAGCCATACCCCTTTGTTCAATGTCCATCCCAGTTTTCTAGTAGAAGGACATCACCAAACAGTAACTCCATTCTGAGTTTAAATGTTCTGTGACTTTTACTTCAAAGCTATTCGTTATTAGCTATTTTATTAATTGGGCGGAGCAACGCCTCCTTGTTCAAAGGCTGTCCCAGATTTCAAATAGAAGGATATCACCAAGTGGCAGCTTTAAGGATTTGTTCCTCATTATTCAGTGGCGGATCTACATACGGTCTGAAAGGGCTGTAGCCCCCCGCCGCCCTTGAAAAATTTTTTGTACGGAAAGATATGAAAAAAGTCCAAAAAGACGGCCAAAATTATTTAATTGGATAAAACAGTTTATATTCATGAATGTTTTCGAGTTTTGATATATGTACTTAACGCTGTACAGTGTACAACCATTAGGTGAACATCAAAACTGTTTTGTTGCAAAAATATTATTGAACGATGTTTGTTTACTGATTATTTTTATCCTTAACCCTGTACGAACAATGGGTCATATATGACCCACCTATTTTTTTTTTCTCAAGTAGATCTTAAACTGTTTTTTATATAACAAAAGTGATGTATTTTTTCTGTTTTGTACTTTTTTTAACCCTCCATTGGTTTTGGGTCATAAATGACCCAAGTCTTATCTGTTTTTTGTGTCATTCTCAACTCCGCATCCTTGGTAGTAATTATAATTATAGAAAAAAGTTTAATATTTAAATAGGATTATACAAATGAAATGAAAATTGATTATAGCAGTAGCAATACTTTATTTACTTGACTTTATTCAAGTTATTAGAAGACTATAATTTTTTTCGGATTTGAAATGAGAGAAATTTTGTGTTATTTCTTTCAAATGTTCGGCAGTGAAATCATCCAATCTCAACAGGTAGTTCTCCAAGGATTGTAATTTGTCAATAATGCCATATGCATTTTGCTGTTGCATTATATCAAACAGATGTTTTCGCGTTAAAACTCTAACACTTTATGGTTCTAAAATTAAAAACAAAAATTATTTAGTTGCTTTGAAATTCCCAAAAATTGCTTGTGTTTAATTGTTGTTTCTACAAATTCTGCTTTTGATTATATAGGCGCGATATCAAAACGAAGGAATTATAGCAAACTGATCTACTGTTTGCAAAAACATAGCTAAAGGATTATTTATCGGATATTTAGACTTAACTGAGTCTTGAGATTCCATACCTAAATATTAAAAAAAGCAACTTTTCACACTCAAAAAATACTATTGCCGAAAGAAAAATTCGTGATATTTAGGTTAAGCTTCAATCCAATACCGGGAAATCTCGGTAGATTTAACTTTTACTCGTAAAAATTTAACATTTTTTTTAGTTTTTAATAACTTTTAAGTTCTCGACTATTTCAAGTTAATTAAAGTTTTGTAATAAAAACTCTGTGAATAGTGTAAAAAATATATCTACTCAATCATAATTCATAAAATGTTTTTTAAACAGAACAAAATATAAAAATAATAATGCAGCAAGTGTTCATATTGCTAAGATCTTAAAAAAAAATATTTTTTTACTCACAAGAAGAGTCAAGTTTCAACTGTTTTAACAGTAAATAGGCTTATACGAGGCGCGGGAAAAGTGATAAATATCGTCGTTGCGCATACAAAAAAGGTTATGTGTTTTTGAACAATTTTTCAGGAGACGAAAAAAACATTTTTGTTTTTTAACAATTTCAATACTATTTTCACATAACTGGCTAACTTTCACATTTGTTTACTTCTGAACCAATAAGAATATCAAGAAACCATTTAGTGAATAGATGGGGCATACATATGGCTATTAAATGGTAAAATAAAAAAAAAATCGAAATTTTACACATAGCCTTTTTTGTATGCGCAACGACGATATTATTCTTTGGATATTGACTTTTGTGTTGCAAAAGTTATTTTTTTAACCCAGTTGAAATTTGTAAAACCGACTTTTGACCGGCTATATTTCGAAAATACCCCTCTGTGGGGCGGTGCCACACCCCATTTTTCAATGATTCCGTGAATATTTCCTATATTTTATTATAATTATTCTGCTATTTTGCAGAATAGTTATTCTGCTATTCGGGGCGAAGACAAATCCAACAAATAAGCGATCCTTAAAGTCGGTTCAGCCGTTCTTGAGTAATAAATGGTTTTACTTACTAACCTGACTTTGTTTTATTAATTTAGATTAAATAACAAAAAAAAAAATTGAAAAACATTTTTGTGGGTTGAACTCACAACGTCACGATTATAAAGCAAAAGCTGTACGCACTGAGCTATAGAACACAATTAAAAATATTTTCTAAATATTTTTTTAAGACTTTTCGAATCGTACGCTCATTAAAGCTTGCCAGCGCACGATTCCGTACTCCGATTGAAATGAAGTAAGTATTGTTTGAACGAATTGAATCATTTTAAGGGGGCGGCATATAGGTTACAAATTTAAAAAAAAATTTTTTTCGGGAATTTTTTTCATAGAAGGAAAAAAGATATCGTTTTCAAAGAAGAAAATTCAATTTGAAGAAAAAGTTGATTTTCGAGGTTACAAAATTGGTCGACATTTTGTTTTTTCTCGGCAGAAAAAAATTATCCAGTTCCGGCGATAGCCACTTCAACAAGGATTAATTTGTTTTTTTTTTCCTCAGATGTTCCAGACTGGTGATATCGTGCACACCGTAAATTTTTTGGCTTTTGTTTAAAAAAAATCAAATAACGTCAAAAACCGCTCCAAAAAATCTGAAATATATGTTTTTGTATTTTTTAAATGTCAATAAATATATGTGCAAAATTCGAAAACGATATATTTTTTCATTCTATGAAAAAAAATTCCCGAAAAAAAAATTTTTTTTTAAAATTTGTAACCTATAATTTTGCAGTAAATACGCAGAACACTTCACGGGACACCATTATTAGGTGGAGAAAGGTTTGAGAACCATAAAACTCTCCCAATCGAATAGAATCAAAAGGTAGCTTGATGTTATCTTTCGAAATTGTCTTGTTAACATAATTTACACTTGAACCTTTCAAAATAACTTATACTTAAAAGATATCTGCATAAATGTTCATAAAACCAACAACTGTCAGCAATTTTAAACAAAATGATTCAATGTGTCAATTACCTGACAGTTGTAAAACACCTTTGGCATATGTATGAAGTAAGGGGAAAATCAAAGTTGGATTTTTTCGATATGGTGTGAGAAGTATGGTATGTTGAGAAAAATCGATTATACAAATATTGACATAAACATTGTAAAACATTCTAATACAAAAACAGACGCATCAAACAATGTTTATGTCGATTTCAACATTCCAGGATGTACTTTTTTCTCCACCATACTTGAAGCCATAAGGTGCTCTTCTACATTTAAAAGGTTTTTTATTTCTTAACACATAATTTTGCATCGAAGATGGTAATAAAAAGCAAAGAAAAAGGTCGAAACACTTAAATGCCTTTATAATACGACCCTAATCATGTTTATTAAGCAACTGCTTGAAAGGGTAGCAAGAAGTCCTAATTAAATACTTGTGTGCAGGAGTGTGAGCAGAGGCATAAAAAGAGGATCAAAATTTAAACTAATAATGGTGTAATAAGTTAAAGTGAAGTTGATGAAGTTATCAATGGAGATAAAAGTACATAATTTCAAGTAGGTACTATTTTATAACATCGTACTACAGCACTTGTACCAAGTAAGTAAATCGAAATTAATGTTTCCTTAAAAACAAAATATTTCACTCTTACGAATGGTCACTTAAGGATTACTGACGAAATTCAATGAGTGTGAACATCAAACATTAATAAACATCAATGAGTGTGAACATTAAATTTGGGAATTTAACCAAGACATCAAACTCTGTTCTCTATATGGGTCAATTGCATACAAAACGCTCTTTTTTTGTCCCCGCTCTTTTAACTCTGTTTTTAGGTAAATACAATAAGAAAAAACCAAATAAAAAATGAGAAAGAGATCACTGAAGTATACTTATTGACAAAACATATTTTTCAGAATCCTAAAATTGTTTGCATATTTGTTTTGTAGAATATTATATTGCTGTCTCGTACTCGCTAAATACAAAAACATATGTCCCCAGTTACACTTTTTGATGAAAAACGTGAAAAAAGTTGAAAACAATGCAAAAATATAACAAATAATCGGGGCTGTCATAGAAACCAAGTTTTGCTTTTTGTGGGAATTGCAAACCAATTCTAATTTCATTTGGTGTCACAAAATCGTCTTGGCTTAGATCTTTTCGAACATAAACAAAACCGATGTTCGAATCAGCTGTTTCTGACATTTTGTCTGTGTATGTGGAAATTTTATTAATATCATTAGTTCACAATTTTATTAAATTTAAGTGTTTTTTCTGTTTATGTTATATAAGAAGCAATAAATAAGCATAAAATGGCTTCAGCTGTTGTAGCCTCTTTATTAATAGAAGAAAGGAGCTCAGAAAAGGTGAAAAGAAGAGTTTTTTGGAGCAATCCACTTGAGCTGCCTGCGTCGGCGTAAGCATATTTTTCTTTTACTATGCAGTTATCTAGATCTATAGATATAGCTATAAATATATTTTTTTTTGTAGATTTATTTATTTATTTTTATAAAAGAACAAGAATTTACTTACATTTCAACGAAATATCAACTAGCAAGAGAAAAAAAACTCAAATTAAATCTGTCAACGGTTAGATGCTTGGTTTGATTCCGATAAGAAAATCGATAATATTGGTTTCTGTGACACCTAAAACCGATATTAATTCCGATTCGAACATAAAACCAATAATGTCGGAATTCATGACACCAAAGCAAATTTTTTGTCGTTTTTAAAACCAATTCCCACAGCTATTGGATTCTATGACAGCCCCGATAACTGTTTTGTAATGATAGCATTTATTTCTTATGTTTTATTTTGTTGTTATTCTCAAAACATTGTCATTGCGAATTTCCCTAAGCATTGTATTGAACGTCACTTTTTTTTACACTTCGTTAGTTTTAATTTAGGAGAGGTATAGATGACAAGTAAGTTATATTAGGGAAGTGCAGAGATTAATTCTCATGAAATTCTAAAAATTAAGACGATTAAATAATATTAAAGTGCATTTTTTGTGTTTTCTCAGTTCATCATGATAAGTATGTGTAAAAATGTATTGAACGTCACGCGGAGTTTTATTAAAGCAAAAATAGTAAATAAAAAAAATGCAAGTTTGTAATCATTGTTTCATGGGTTTTGATTAATTTCCTTGTTTTAGTATATTTACAAAATAAGATTCCTAAGAAAAAAAAACTAAAAAGTGGAAAATGTATTGAACGTCACTTTTAAGATATGTCACACCACCGGCTGTCGTATACATTTTGTATTTCGTTTTTTTATATTTAAGAGTAAAATAGCAAAATTAACGCCTGCTGAAAGAGCACAAAGATACCGGGGAAAAAATAAAGCTAGAAAAGGAACGAATAAAGAATATAAACGAAAGCAAAAAGAATGGTACCTATGTTTGACTTTGAACTGATTTTTGTTTTTACTAACTGATATCGCCCATTTCACATTGAAGTGATCAGTTGCGCTGATCATCTCCAATTTGGCTCAAATATTTTTCTTGTATTGGTGTATTGATTTGAAAACCAAATTCAAAGGTATAAATTTTTAGAATAATTTTTCGCGGCCAAAATAGGGTCTATTTTGAGACAACGTAGCTCAATGAACTTAAGACCGATTACCGGTTATATAGTATCATTGGAAAAGTTCTTTCATCTATTTTGAGGAAAAGTACAAAATTTTTGAAAATATTGCAATAAGTTGACTCATTCATATTTTGTTTAAGTTTAATACCATGCTAGCAATACGCGCTATAATTTTTTTATTTTTTATAATTTTAATTTTTTTACGTTTTTACCTTAGTTTATCACCTTTCCAATGATATAAAATGAAGATGTGGTTTTAAAGGATTCAGAAATTATATTGTAAAACGTGAAGTTTTAATAAAGTTTCAATACAAATGGAGCTAGCTATTGACTTTTTAATTTTTTGTAAAAAAATAAAGAAAAAAAAAATTGGATGAAAGTTTTATATACAGCTGAAATACAGGGTTTTCCAATAAGAGGTGTTATTTTGGTATTCAAAGAAAAATGCCATTTTTTGAGATAAATGATCGGATGTTTATTTCATAATAAAGAGGAAGGTATGCCGTTAATAATGAAGAACAACATCAGCCAAATGGCCACCACGACCACGCTTACAGGGCAATATCCTTTTCATGAAATTTTCCATAACCAAATCGCAAAGTGGCTGCCCTATGTCCTCGATAGCCTCACGAATTCCATCTTTGAGGTCTTCAATCGATGCTGGGCTGTTGGCGTAAACCTTATCTTCACGTGGCCCCAAAGGAAGAAGTCGCAAGGTGTTAAATCACAAGATCTCGGTGGTCAATTGTGATCACCTATTCGAGAGATAACACGGTCCGGAAACTTTTCCCGTAAAAGATCAATGGTTTCGTTTTCAACTGCAAGATTTTCACCATTTTTGTAGTGAATTTTAATATTTCAATGCGTTGTTGAAGCGTGTATCGTTCAATTTTTAGTAATGGCGTAGTTTCTACTTGTCAAATGTCAAAGAATAAAAGCTCTAAAAGTGAGCAATTCACAATAGCGAGCGATTGACAATAACACATCTTATTGGAAAACACTGTACATATTTTATATTTACTTTTTGTTTTTTTTTTTTTTAAAGAATAAACCACTTTTTTGTTAAACTCCCAATTTTATTTACATTATTTGGTTAAGCAGAACAAAATGTATTGAACGTCACAAAATGTATTGAACGTCACAAAATGTATTGAACGTCACAAAATGTATTGAACGTCACCTGTTGTTTTGTTCTGAAATTGCTTATTATTTAACAGTTTTTTAATTTTTATTGCTGCAAGTCTACTACTTTGAAAATAACCTCTATGTTGATGTCTTTTTGTAGAAAAATTTTAATTTTTTCCCGTTAAAATTGTAAAATATGTAGGTATTATTGGTAAAAAATTATTATTTCTTTAACTGAAATGGCGATTTTTGCAAAAGCTGATTTAACATATTAAATAACTTAACAAGCATCACAGTAATGTTTAATTTACAACATTTTTCAAATTTTTAGTGATTTTTCCCGTATATCTGCTGTGTGACGTTCAATACAAAAATCGATTAAAACCAAAGAAAAAATGATTTTTTGCAGGGCCTAAAGACAACTTTGAATTTTCCATTATTTTTCACTGAATCAAATTCAGTAGTCAAACTACTCTAACGGAAAAATTTAAAAAACTTTAAAAACAAAACATGAAAACCGCTTTGTGTACGTTTTTTTTTGCAATTGATCCATATAGAAGAGCTTTTGTGTGGGTGTTAATATTTATAAATTTAAATTTCATTCTTTGTAAGTGAAACTCAAGACTTGTTAATACAGGTACAAACATACACACAATTCAAAGTTTCTATATTTTACTTAAATAACTACATACAGGGATTTTAGAAAATAAATTTCACAGGAATTGTACCGAGTATTTTTAAACATCTCGCATTTTCGATGCGCTCCTAGATAAAAATAATTGTTCTTATAATTTATTTATATTTTTCACTAGAAAAGCATTCTTAAAAGTTAGAAATTTTTAATTTTTTTTTTTTCACAAATGAATTCAAAATTTACAGCCAAGGAAAATTTATTATTTATGCTATTAAAGTGAAAATGCACGCATGGTCGCAGTACTTTGTGCATAACTTTATTTTGTTTTATATTTTTTGTCAAAAAGTTTACGAAATATAGCGTGCAAACTTACACCAGAATCAACAGCAAATGCAAAGTTTTATTCAAGTTGGATTTTTATAGCCTGGCCAACTTTATTTTACCCACAACCAAGGAACAAGTGTTAACAAGATTGTTGTTTTTGTTTTTGTTTTTCTTAAGGCTTTTAATGCCAGCTTTGTGGCAACTTAAGGAGTTTTGCATGCAAGTCACGTGCATGCAACATTAAATTGATTTACATCGCAACAAGGACGCAGATTCTTTTGGAATAATCTGGCAGATTCTTTAATAGGAGGCGACGTACGCTTTGATTTGCCAAAGAAACAAATGGAAATTTTGTTCGAAGCACCAAAAGTTTTATGTTCACAACATTTGGAAACAATCGAAATGCTACAAGTTCGAGCAATTTCCATAAATGCCTATTTTTGTTATTTTTGCAAAAGTAATGAAATAAATTATTTTTTATTAGCTAATCTGTGTCTATGGGTATTAATTGATAATCATCTGTTAACAAAACAAAAATCTCTTTCTACTTACATTGAAGTGATTTTCTGCTATGAAGCTTCTTTTCAGAGAAATCCTGTCATAACCTTGATTAAAGTGCTTCCTCGTTTAATCTGAAAATAAAAAAAAAACAGAATTTTAAAAATACACATATAATGAGCACTAAAAAAAATTTTCTACTGTCTTAATTCGTCTTGAAAAATATATTAAAAGATTTCAGAAATCATTATTTGGTATAAATAAAAATTAATACGATCAAGTATATGTTGGGTTAGCAACAAACTAACCATAAAACTTCCAACAGATTCAAAATTCGTGATTATTTGAGGTTTCCACCTCGATATAACTTCAAAAACACTAATGAAAAGAAGTTGGGAATTTCCACCCTCGGTGATAGTTCGTAAGTTCTTGTGAAGGTATCATGAGTTTAAAATTTTGCTGTAGGACCGTATGTTGCTTGCTTCCCGAGAAGCTCTCGCGAAGCAAAGTATTCAGTTTGCGAGAGTTTAACCTCCTATTAGCCCCGCAAACATTGTTGTATTAATAAGGTTGTCTCAGGGCTGATCGTACTCCCTTCTCAGTACCCACAATTGTCAAAATCAATGAAAAGCAACAACAACAACTTCATCGGCTCTACATGTTATCAATTTTCGCTCTCATATTTTATATGAGCTGTCAACTTCGATTTGACATTTATGGGAACTCACTCTCACCCATGCGACAACCTTATTTATTTAGCCATGCCCGCAAATGTTGGTTGCTTCCCGAAAATCTCTTGCGAAGCATGGTTGAATTAATAAGGTTGTCTTGGGGCTGATCTTACTCTCTTCTCAGTACCCACAATTGTTAAAATCAATGAAAAGCAACAATAAAAACTTCATCGGCTTTACATGTTATCAATTTTCGCTTTCAGATTTTGCGCGAGAACTTTATTTATTCAACTATGTTGCGTAGGAACTTATCGAGATCATGAGAGAAAACCTCGTTAAGACCTCTCAAATGCTTCTGATATGAAGCTGAGACCGAAAACCTCTCCAAACTTGTGAGTAAAACTATTTTTCTCACTTTAGAATTCTTTTAAAGTAAATACAAAGAAAAGTAAGTTCATACCCAATAAGCAAGAAAAATATTTTTCTCCAAGCTTGGAAAAAAAATGTTCAACCTCCACTTGATCTTGGAGTTGAACTGGAAATTGACTTGAGATGTGTTAGTTTTCAAAATGGCAATACTGTTGAAGTGTCAAAAAAATAATTTGTTTTTTATGTGGCAACACTGGATTGTTTTGGTTATTGAGTTTTTTTTTTTTAATTTATGAACATTTGTCAAGCAAAGTGAATTGCAACAAAATAATAAAGTCAGTAAGAAACTGCAAATTGTAGATTCGAGTTAGAGATTGCTTTGAGAGGTGGAGGTCAAGTGGAGTGCCAGCACTGGCGATTGGAGAAACAAACTGGAGCTCCACTTGAGGTCAAGCCAATTCCACCTAAAGCAGTGGTGCTCACCATGGTATAATAATACAAGGTAGCATTGACAGTTGCTTGGGAAAACATATTCTGTCAAAAAATATACTCAAAAAGAGAGCGTTCGCTGGTCGGCCATTGTTAATAAATGAAAACACAAACAATGTTGAAAACCATGGTATAATAATACAAGGTAGCATTGACAGTTGCTTGGGAAATCATATACTGTCAAAAAATATACTCAAAAAGAGAGCGCTCACAATCCGCCATTGAAAACACAAGCAATGTTGAAAACGTTGAAGTGAAAAAAAACAACAACCACAGCAGCTGCTGATGTATTTCCACAAAAAGCTGTTTTGGACAATTTATGTTTTCCTGTTGAAGAGAAAATAAGCAGTTGTCAATGCTACCATGTATTATTATACCATGGTTGCGAAGGAACTTATCGAGATCATGAGAGGAAACCTCGTTAAGACCTCTCAAATGCTTCTGATATGAAGCTGAGACCGAAAACCTCTCCAAACTTGTGAGTAAAACTATTTTTCTCACTTTAGAATTCTTTTAAAGTAAATGCAAAGAAAAGTAAGTTCATACCCAATAAGCAAATAAATGTTGTGTAATTTAACGCATTAACTGTCGTTTAATAAAAATATCACGCCACGCAGCTTGTTCTTTCAATTCAGTCAAAAATTAGGCGTTTTTTGTTTTTTTTTGTTAATTTCTCTCTTTTCTCTCTTTTTCCTCGCTTTTTTAAGGCCTGACCAAAATAGACAGAACGAGACATAACGAGTAAGTTCGAACAAATGGAAGACAATATTAAAACCCAAAATGCACATACGTAACTGATCGAAACTGAACGAAACATTGCGACGAGACGTTCTGTTCCGTAATAGCCCGAACACAATACGCGCGACGACCGGCAAGCGCCAATTGTCACTTTTTTTTTACATGTATTTCTTATGGGACGTATTTTGGAGACTTGTAGCTCAACATTGTCGCGCGACATTGCCGTCGGCTTAAATTTAATTTTAATTTGACAGGCAGCAAAAGCAAGTTTCCGCCATTGTTTACATTGGTTATTACTGGTCACATGCAGCAAACTAAACAATGCGAAATTTATGGTAGCGATGGTAGTGAGGGATGTTTTGTTTGAACTTTATTCAGAGTTTTAAGTCTGCATTCATATTCAGAATAAGTACAACTGAATATCGACATAAAATTGCATAAATTAATGCAAAATTGATTTATAAATAAAATTTTAATTCACATTTAATTTTAAAAACTTGATTAATTATTCATTTCAATAAATAATTTTTGTTGTCAATTTTTCAATTTTTTAATCATATGAAAACTATACACAAAGAATGCAATTTACAAAGAATTTTAGAATTTGCAATTGTTTCTTAATATAATTATATTTTAATCTTTATTAATTTTTTTTATTCATTGTTCATTTGTTATTCATTATTCATTTGTTATTCATTATTAATTTCTTAGTTATTATTGATTTTTTATTCATTAATTGATATAAATTTAACGAATTATTAATAAATTTTTTAAATTTGAATGTGAAATAACATTTTTATTTATAAATGAATTTTGCATTTATTGAATAGATTCTTATTTCGTTATTCACTCATTCAACTTTTTGAAAATGAAATGAAATTGAATGGATTTCTTTTTCAGCTCTGATTGTGTTATTCTAAACGGCAACTGTTGAGTCGGCTGAAAGCAGCCATTGTTTTTTGTGTACTATACATGCTGCTGAAGTCTGCTGGTGTCGCGTGTATTATAATCAAGTCGCTCAGCATTTCTCTACAACGACAGATTGGAGACGTGTTGCTCGCCGTTCGTCGCGCGTATTGTGTTCGGGCTATAACAACCGAACTTTTAGCGTCTCAACTCGTCAACAACAGCTGTGCAAAGCAGTCTCCTTCTTGTTTCAGACGATTGGAGGTACTCGTTTCATTTTGGGTTAAATGTCAAAACGGACATAACGATTACAAACGTTCGGCAAGTTGCAATCGTCTCGTTTCGTCTATTTTGGTCAGGCCTTTAGTGTGTTTTCGCTCATAAAATAGTCCAAGAGAGAGAAATATTATTAATAAACGTTCTTTTAGCGATATTTTACTACATTAATAGCTGGCAACTGATTGCCTAAATTTATTGTAATGAATTTAGTTACATTTTTGTAAGAGTGTATAAAGGTAAGTGGATGGAATTGAAAGTGTTTAAAAGAAACTAAAAAATTGCCAAAAATTTTATTTTTATTTCTTTCAATCAGTTCTATATAACTTTTGTGAGAGAGGTTGCTCATGTGAAAGCCGATTCTCATAAGTGTGCTTCGTATTGACTTAAGCAAAGCACCATTTTAATGTTCAGAACGCAAACAAAGAGCATATCTGTTATAATAGAGTAAACGTCTTAATGGCTGAATTACAATACTGCGTTAGGTCGGTCGGCCTTTGACAGCTCGACTAGAAACAATGGGTTCTTATGAAGCAACACAAAATATGACCTCATGCATTGCGTCGACCTCATCCCGTAAATATGAATTTGAGGGGGTGACGTACGATCAACGCTATAGGCCAAAACACATAGGAGGCATGCATGCTTCAAGCATCTGACATTTGTGATTGAATATACATATTCTAATGAAGTAGCCCACATTAAAAGCATGCACGCATGCATGATGCTTGAAGCATGCCTGAAGTTGGCGAACTTTTAACTTTTTGCAGGCATCAAAGCATTGACAGAAGACATGTGTGAAATAAAAGCAATATCAACACAACCATTAAGCATAAAATTTTCCATTCCTTATGCGATGCATACTTTCTATGTGCTTTAACCAAGCATGCTTCACAGGCATGATGCATGCTTGAGGCATGCATGCTTTCTATGTGTTTTGGCCTTATGAGTAGCGACATGCTCAAGCTAGGTCGTGCTTTTGACATTCCATATTAGCGCTGGGTTGCATTTTCGTTGAGCAATGCTAAAATGTGGGTATTCTTGGATTCCTCCTTGGAACTCAGATTTTCATAGGATTATCGTGGGAATTTATATTTTGATGCGAGTTTTTTTTAAATTGATCAAATTTTTTAAATTAACATGCTGCTTAAGTAGTATAAAAATGATTTTGATGAATTTAGCATGATATTAATATTATTCAATTGTATTTCATATTAAAATTTATGCATTTTTTAGTATATTATAAATAATATTATAAGGGTATTCATGCAAAATAACAAACTTATATATTGGTCAATTAGATATTTTAATGAGGTTGGTTGAGGACGAATACCCTTAATATCATTGGTACTAATTTTACTTTATTACTTTTTGATATTGCTTGTGGTCCTTCGTGTACTGATAGGTAACTTCCTACTCCATGCCCTGTACCATGCATATAGTCCATTCCAAATTTCCATAAATGCGTTCGTGCCAATATATCCAATTCTCCACCAGTAGTGCCGGGGGGAAAGACGACACTTGCTATAGCAGTGTGAGCTTTGAGTACTATTGTATAGTGGGTTATTTGTTCATCAGTTGGATTACCAAGAACTGTAGTAGTTGCTTCTAAAATTTCATTGTAATTAAAATTTTCGCAGTATTGAAGATATGTTAGTATTTGTGGTATCAAAATAGCGAAAATTTTTTTCATTTTACTAAATTTTTAGAAAAATTATATATTTTCAGCCGTATCCATAAAAATATCTTCAAATAACTTTAAAACGTTCAATACTTAAAAAGCTTTTTAATGCTAAAAAGTCTTTTAAAATTTTGTTATTCATAAAAATGTTGTAGCTGCTTTGCAGTTAAAATAGGAACACTTTCGATTTGAAGTGGGAAGAGTGTCAATGATGGTTTGTGTATTTGATAAATTCAATGACTTTTAATTTATTTGTCACAATTTCGTCAACATTTTGATGTTTAAACATCGTTGTTTTTTCGGAGCTACTCTCTGCACTGAAAACATCGTCATTTTATTATCTTGTTTTGTAAATATTTTGAAATGTTTTGACCAATTTTCTTGTTTTTATTTTGTTTTTCTTTTGAATTTTTTTATAATTTTGAATTTTTTTGACATATTATCCAAATTTTTTAAGTATTTTTAATTATTTTTCACAATATTTGTCCTCAAATGAGAGCAAATAATTTTAAAAATGCTTTATGAGGGGTTTATTGGATTTATTGGATGTTCAGCCATTTTTAAAAATCCTCTCATTTATAAACAAACATTTTCAATAATTTTTTTTTACATTTTCTGTTTTCTTTTTATATATTATGAAACAATTTGATGTATTTTTGACATTATTTGTGCTCAGATGAAAACAAAATAAAATTTAAAAATGCTTTATCGAGGGTTTATTGAAGGTTTCCTCCATTTTTAAAATTATCTCATTTATAAAGCATTTAAAAAAGATTTTTAACGCTATTGAACGCTATTATGACACTATCTTTTAATTTTTCATTGATTACAATTATAATTGCATGATTTCGGAAAAAGGGACGTTTTGTGGGATTTTTAGTATAGCTGCTTTTATTGGCATCACCAAAATGACAGACGCACGATCTGTCAACGCAACATTTAGTTTTGCAAAGTTTGAGGTCGTCCGTTTTGACAGCTTATATCGTAAAGTTTTTACAACGGAGACCAAAGTACGGTCAAAGGCCGACCGACCTAACGCAGTATTGTAATTCAGCTATAAGCGTTCCAAATAAGCTTCGAAGAGATTTTGTACGATTCTTAACAAAGAAAGGGAAATAGCTTCTTGGAAGTTCAATTTTTATGTAGCTAGCAAATATACCAACATTTTTCCGCTCTGTCACTCTATATTCTCTTATTTCTTTTCGAACTCTGACTATATTTTAATTAATATCCACTACAACCCAATCAAGCATTGCTGCCAACATTTTCACTTTATGCATTTAAAAGCAAACAAAAGCGAAAACTTATCTCGAGTCTTAATGAACTTCTAAGAAAGCCAAGAGTATTCAAACTTTGCACAAATACACTTGAGAGTACTTTAAATAAACGGTTGGTGAATTCGCAAACTTTATGCTTGCCGTTACCTTTTCCTATTTCAAATACACTCTTGATACTTCCTTTTGTTCTTTTAATATATTTGTTTTGACGAGAGATAATGAATGTTCTTTAATTGCTTCAATGGTTGAGAACGGTTGGTAAAGAGAAATGTAAGTTTTTATATCAGAAATATTTTCTTTTCAAATAACAAACAAGTTGCTTTAAGGTACTCATCTCTCAAAATGAGACGATCTACTTTTAATTTCATCTATATTATACTCCTTGTATACCTCCTTTTTAAACATTTTCATAAAATTGAGATAAAATTGTTTATTACAATAAACAGAAAAAAACCAAATTTAAGAACTTTTAAAATATGTTTTAGTAAAAGTAGCATCTTTATCCTTTCGGGGGTCATAGAGTTTAAACTTATCATTCAGTATCATGAAACAAGGTACGAACAGCTGTAAAGAAAATATCAGTCTAAGCCTAAGTCTAAGTCTAAGTGTAAGTCTAAGTCTAAGTCTAAGTCTAAGTCTAAGTCTAAGTCTAAGTCTAAGTCTAAGTCTAAGTCTAAGTCTAAGTCTAAGTCTAAGTCTAAGTCTAAGTCTAAGTCTAAGTCTAAGTCTAAGTCTAAGTCTAAGTCTAAGTCTAAGTCTAAGTCTAAGTCTAAGTCTAAGTCTAAGTCTAAGTCTAAGTCTAAGTCTAAGTCTAAGTCTAAGTCTAAGTCTAAGTCTAAGTCTAAGTCTTAGTCTAAGTCTAAGTCTAAGTCTAAGTCTAAGTCTAAGTCTAAGTCTAAGTCTAAGTCTAAGTCTAGGTCTAAGTCTAAGTCTAAGTCTAAGTCTAAGTCTAAGTCTAAGTCTAAGTGTACGTCTAAGTCTAAGTCTAAGTCTAAGTCTAAGTCTAAGTCTAAGTCTAAGTCTAAGTCTAAGTCTAAGTCTAAGTCTAAGTCTAAGTCTAAGTCTAAGTCTAAGTCTAAGTCTAAGTCTAAGTCTAAGTCTAAGTCTAAGTCTAAGTCTAAGTCTAAGTCTAAGTCTAAGTCTAAGTCTAAGTCTAAGTCTAAGTTAAAGTCTAAGTCTAAGTCTAAATCCAAGTCTTAGTCGGAGTCTAAGCCTAAGTATTAGTCTTAGTCTTAGTCTTCATCTTAGTTTTAGTCTTATTCTTAGTCTTACAGCCCTATTCTGGCAGCTTAACTAAGCTCACCACATCAACAAAATAGTTAATATTAACAAATTGTTAAGGTTTCGTATTCTGGTGATAATTTGAAAGCTCCTTTCTTTACTATTTTGTTAATGACAGAAAACAACTTAACAACGAAAGATAGTTCAGTATTAAGCCAAACAAATGCTGTGTAAATAAAATTAAATAAAAAAAAATGGATGAATTCTTACTTTTTACTTCTTTTTAGCATTGATACTGAAGAAGATCAAAGAAAACATAAATTTTAAAGACAGCAAAACACTCAAAAATTGTTTGGCTATTAAAAAAATTCATTTTGAAACTTAAAACAATTGAAAAAAATTAGTAAATTATTTATTTCTTAACATTTTCCATCTTACTTGTAGAAATACAAACATAAGCAATCAAAATAAGCAAGAAAAGAGCAATATAAAAACAGCTGACGCTTTATATCCAAGGCATTTACATATTCACCATGCGTGGTGAACTTTAATAGCTTTTGAGAGCTTTTAAATTGTAAATGATTTGCCAGAGTACGAACATTTACATTACATAACAAGAACATTAACAAGGGCTCCTTAACAATTCCTTGTTAAGTTAACAAGCAGAATAGGGCTGTTAGTCTCAGTCTTAGCTTTAGTCTTACAGCCCGATTCTGCGTACTTGATAAATTCACCTTATTGAATATTTGTCAAGTATTGACTGTTTATAAAGATTTGGTATTCTGTGATAGAAAAAAAGCTCTTTAATTGATAAATTTGTCAATATCTCATTTGCTATTGATAAATTTATCATGAGAGTTGTGGTTGCTCGTAGCAGGCAATATCAAGGTTAATGTTAACATAATAATATTAATAATAATAATTATTTTCTACAAATTAATACACTTTTGTGGAACTTAAAGAAAATTAAAGCAGAAATCGTTTTAATTCGTTGTTGTTGTTCGTATATCGAGTGTTGCTGCTTTTCACACTCCTCTCTTTGCTTTTCATGCACATCAAACTGCTTCTCACGCTCTGCTCTCTGTGTTATGCTATTAGGTGTGTTTCCGTACACAATGTCGAGTAAAAGTCGAGTAAAGTTCGAGCTGGGAGCGTAAAATGAAATTTGAGAATAGTGTCAAAAGTACGGAAACGACTTCTAGCTAGTTTCCAGCACAAAAACAGCTGATTGCCTATAAAACGTAAACAGTGCCAAATTTATTTACGCCAATTATCGATTATCAACTTTCAAATTAATTTATTATTAATTTATTTATATTTATTTGCAATTTGTATTTCACTATTTGTAAATTTATTTCCCGCCACACAACGTAAATAAAGAAAAAAATCAATTTGACAGTTTCTTGTTGTTCTTCATGCTTGTTCTTATAATGCTCGAAGTAATTTCTTCCAGCACACTTCGAGCTACTTTCGAGCTCGAGAGAGCGCTTTTATGCTTGTTCTTCTTCTCTCTTTTGAGCTAGAAAAAGTACGGAAACACGTTCTAGCACATTGCAAGTTACTACAATAGAGTACGGAAACAGACCTATTAATGAGAACAATAAGCTGTTAACAGGAATTCACCTCCTCTGGTGAATTACGAAAACTTTTTATTTATCAAGGTTGCTGTAGAATACTAAAAAAGCTTTCGCTTGATAAAATTCTTTGCAAATTTTATTGATAAATTACTTATCAAGAAAACGCAGAATAGGGCGGTTAGTCTTAGTCTTAGTCTTAGTCTTAGTCTTAGTCTTAGTCTTAGTCTTAGTCTTAGTCTTACTCTTAGTCTTAGTCTTAGTCTTAGCCTTAGTATTAGTATTAGTATAAGTTTTAGACTCAGTCTTAGTCTGAGTCTTAGAAAGCCGCTCCAGGATCGATATGCAACATTCATGTAACGGCGTTGCATGAAATTATTACTCGGTGAGTAATTTGCTGCTGTAAATGTTATAAAGCGAAAATTAAGGAATTGTATTTCGGACTACGAAAAAATAAACAAATAAATGATGAGGTAGCGGCTTATGCAACAAAAATTCAAAATTGATTCATGAAATTATTACTTGCTGAGTACATAGATGTCCAACGATATATTTTCTTGAACGACAACAAACAATGGTTATTTGATCGGAAATAAAAACGTTAATTAAAAAAATTTTGGCGCCATGGCAACCGGTTAATATAGTGAAAGTGCAACAACAATGAAAAACGTTGCATGGAATTATGACTCGGCGACTATTTGCTCAACGGTAACTTTTAAAGAAGCAGTAAAAGATTTCGGCACATGATCAAAATAAAAAAACAAAAATGAATAGCCGTATTCAAAAATAATGGCACGTATTTGGACAAGGATTATGTAGTTCAAGAATTAGAAAAAGGATGAGGACAAGGACTTGGACAAAAATTAAGTCCAAAATAGAATAAAGATTAGAACAAAGATTTGAACAAAGGTTCAAATATGGATTTGGACAAGTATTACAACAAAGATTGGGACAAGAATTAGGACAAAGATTTAGACACACTTGGGACAAGATGAAAGGCAAGATCGCGAAAAGGATTGGAGCAAACATTGGGAGAAGGAATAAAACAAGGTTTTGAACATAATTAAGACAAGATTTAGGACAAACATTGGGACAAAGACTGGGACAAGAAGTGGAACAAGGAATAAAAAAGAGATTGGAAGATGGTTAAGGTCTGCAATTTGGACAAGGATTAGAATAAGAGTTTAAATAAGGCGTAGGATATGTACTATATCAAATATAAAAAAGGAATGAAAAGAATGAGAACAAGTTTAGAAACAAGAGAATGGATAGGTATAAGAATTAGAACAAGAATAGAGATAAGCTGTCACGACAAAACCTACGGGTGTGTCTATGACACAACCAAGTTCTTTTCTATCTTAATCTTCGTTCATAGTTTTAGATTAAGTGTTACTTATATCATTCTGGCTCTATTGGATTAATGGATATGAGACTAAAATTTAAAAGTTTTTAAAATTCAGCCAAAATTTAGTTGTTTTTTTTTTTTTAAACACAGGCTGATGTAAAATTATGAGCTGTTTTTAAGCAAGAAACACCGAGCAAACCAAGAGATATAATGGTTATGAGAAACACATGGGTTAAATAAAAATCTGATTGAGAGCGAGTGATTAAAAAGTGTAAAAGGGAAGAAAGTTTCTGTTATTTATTTTCAACCAATTTTTTGTTACAGCATTTCCACAACCGCATAAACTGAACATGAAGAGAAATCTTTAAACGTTCGCCCAAAAACCACACCAAAATTTTGAACTGTAGAAGAGCAAAAGTTTTTGAGGCGAGGAACAGGGCCACACTTCATTGTGCAGCCATTTGTCAGCGAACAGTGAGGAAAGAAAAAACAAAAACTTAAAACCAACATGGTTGGCAGCAGCTGTCAGCGTTCAAACAGTTTTATGGCGGTTTATTTATTCGATGCATTGATGACATGAACTTTTTTTGCAAGAACTATTAAATATTGCTCTTTACAGATCATTTAAAAATATTGATAACATGGTTTTTTTGCTGGCAAAAATTTATTGAATTGGATTTTTAAATTTGCACAAACTTTTGTTTTTATCTCACACAAAAAAAAAAGTATTTACAAAATAAATGCATTATTATTTTTGCAATACATTTGGCATCTATGTGCATTTGAATATATGTTGTTGTTGTGGAAATAAAAATAACGGCATTTAAATATAATTAAATAGAAATTTTTCCGGCTGTCGCTAAGAGCAGTTAAATGGTTTTTCGTTGCTAAAGGTCATGCGAAATAATAATTTTCATGCGATTTAATTCTTGGTAATAAAAAATTTTTTATTGAAACTTTCATTAAGTGGCATTTAATTTTAAGTGTAGTCTTAAAAAATAAAAAAAAATCTCAAATAAAGCTTTTCATTTCATTTGTTTCAACTTTGAGCTTTGTTCTTGGCATGAAAAATATTTTCGTCGTCAAACGGATGGTATTCAACCACAAATCAATATATTGCGTTCTCGAACTTAACTTTTACAATTTGGAGTTGAAAAAGTTTATTTTTTGAGTAACCTTTAAATTTTATTTCGCAAAATAAAATTCAGTCAACTATTTGTGTATCCATTTTGTGCACGCTTTTCTGTCACGTGTGAACCATTTGTTAGCCTTACCGCTGTGCAGCTCACTGTTTTTGTTGTTGTTGTTATGCAAACTTGTCATTGACAAATTGTAGTAGCTGTTGCATTCATAATTAATCCGAGCTGAAGAGCAACAACCCACCGCAGAACAAAACAAAAAGGACATTAAAAACTCAGGGGAGAGGGGGGGGTTCATTTCCCTGTTATGAGCCACAAAAATGTGTGCATTTTATATTGAAATACATACTCGAACAACTTCATCCATGAATCTACATATTTTTTTTTTTATTTGTTTGTTGAATAAACAAAAAGTACTCTTTATCCTTGGGGGAGGTGATATACGGAATATAAAACAATTAATAATACATTATATTGCATAAAACGTAAAATATTCACAACATTTTTAATGGATTTAAGTTTTACACATTTACGAGGTGGGAAAAATAAACAGCATTATCCTTTGCCTTGAAATGGCGTGTCCGTTGCTCTGTAGTGGCAAATATTTACAAAATCTTTTTTAAATATTAACTAGAATTGAGAGGCTTGAAAAGGTTCACTACAGAGCAGAGTGAAATTTAAATTTACAATATCTGAAATCATTGTAAACACTGATCGACAAATTTTGACTTTATAAAAGTTTTTTTAAGGTAAAGTAGCTCATATTAATTTTGATATGCTGAACACAAAATAATAATTACATTTCAAAATAAGTTTCCTTTTATTAGAAAAAAATACAAGTTGTTTGCAAAAATTTACAGAAATCACACTGTTCTTCTATTCGTTAGCAGAATTGCGACGTGGTTTTGTTGCTTCCCCTTTTATATTATGTAGTGTTTATGTAGTGTTTCGACAAACAGTCCACCAATAATTCGCCAAAATTGAAACGTTCCACTTGCCCTGATATCGTTTCTCCATGATAGCTATGTCCTGATGGAAGCGCTCACCATGCGCATCGCTAAAAACGGCACAATTGTGCGAAATGAAATTCAAATGTGAATGTAGGAAGTGGATTTTCAATGACATATCGTCGTTCGCAAATTATTGTGTTCTATATGAAAAAAATGTTTTTTTGGTAATGTAATATGTATTGTAAAATGTAATATGTATTGGAGAAATGAAAAGCAATGTGATTTCATTCAACAGAAACTTTATTTCATATATTATAATATTAACTTAATTTTAAACTTAATCTTATACATATGTTCTTATGAGTCCACTTAAATCAATACCTGTTAATTTCTTAAAAGATAAGTTTCGACTACAAAATCAAGAAAAAAATTAACCAAATTCATTTGACTTCGATTCCACGCAGTTCATGCTTGATTTACGGAGATTTTTTAATTGAAGCAAGTTTGTTAAAAAAACGAAGACAAAAAGTTGTACCTATATTTTAAATTGTATTAAACAAATTATTACGATGCGAAAATGCAAGATTGCGAATTTTTGCTTCATTCCAACAACAAACACATTAGAAGCAATTTTGGGACTCTTCTTGAATTACGCACTGCTCAAACCTATTGCGAAAGCGCACAAACAGTGATGCGAAACAGATGATAATTGTTATGGGTGTTTTCAAGCATAGTTGCCATCTGGGTAAAACTTAAAAAAGGCTAAGTTTGTACGTTGATTTAAATAAGTTTTTGTTATTTTGAAATAAGGTGGCAATATATTTCTTTCCGCTATCGTAAAGTTACAATATTGATGTTCACGCGTTAGTGCGAAAAATATGTTGCATTTTCGCACTCTTGCAATTCGCATCAACCCGTGAATACCCCTATTGTAGTATGCCACTGCATCAAGTGATAAAAAGTTGTATAAACTTTTCACATCATTACCTTACTCCAATGATATCTTCTTATCTATTGCTTATCCATTCTTATTCTTAGTAAAATTTAACTTCTAACCTTATGTTATTTATGATGGGTATTTTCTTTTCTTTTTTGTTTTAATTTTATTTACCAACTGCAATCTAAAGCGGATTTTTTTCTTTTTTGTTTCATTTCATTTGCCAAGTGCAATGTGAAGCTAAAAAAAAAGAGTTGGCTGTGCCATGGACACAACCGTAGGTTTTGACGTGACGAAGTTTCTTGCTGTTGATGTTGATGTTGATGTTGATGTTGATGTTGATGTTGATGTTGATGTTGATGTTGATGTTGGTGTTGAGGTTGGTGTTGGTGTTGGTGTTGGTGTTGGTGTTGGTGTTGGTGTTGGTGTTGGTGTTGGTGTTGGTGTTGGTGTTGGTGTTGGTGTTGGTGTTGGTGTTGGTGTTGGTGTTGGTGTTGGTGTTGGTGTTGGTGTTGGTGTTGGTGTTGGTGTTGGTGTTGGTGTTGGTGTTGGTGTTGGTGTTGATGTTGGTGTTGGTGTTGGTGTTGGTGTTGGTGTTGGAGTTGGAGGTGTTGTTGGATTTGGAGTTGATGCTTCTCTTTTAGTTTTTTTTTTTGCTTTCCCATTGGTTTTGCTCTAATTTCAATTAATCCATCAAAGTGATGCATATACGTCACATTAAGCGGTTCCCTGAGGGTCTTTGACACGCCGTCAATTTTTTTTCTTATTTTTGTCATATGCCCGAAGACCTCACCTTTGTTTTCGTTCCTTAAAATTTACCGTTGCACCAGTAGTCACAGAGTAAAAAATCCATGCAACGTTTTTTCATGGCTGTAGCATTTTTACTGCATTATGTGATTGCATCCCTGAAATCATGACAACCAAATTTCTTTTTGTAATTTAGTTGTGAAGCGTAATAACACATCCATGCTGTCGTAAAACAAAATTTACTGTAGCACTCCTCCTGAGTGTATAATAATTCCATGCATATTATTACATTTGATATTACATTTCTATGCGATATTACATTTCTGTTACATAAGCTGCTATATTCACGACCTGACGACGCCGGAATTTTTTTTTATTTTTGTCGTAAAGCCATGTATAAAAACTTTATTTTCCTTTTTAAACTTTTATCGTAGGTTATATACTCATTGAGTAAAAATTCAATGCAACGCCGCTGCATGAATGTTGCGTTATCGATCTTTGAGCGGCTTTCTCAGCGTCCCCATGATGTCAGAAATTTTTTGTCTAATTTTGTTGTGAGGGCTTCTAGTAGGCCTTTATTGGCGTATCGTATTTTTAATCCGAGCCTTAATACTCAGCGAGTAATAATTCCATGTAACAAATTTTCAGTTGCGTTGCTTACGCAGCTCCCACTACGTACCTATGCCATATTCAATTTTTTTTTTTTGTTTTTTCAATATAGTCAAAGAATTAACCTTTATGGTCATACCATTTTTTTAATCATAGCTCTTATACCCAGCGAGTAACAATTCAATGAAATGCAGATGAATTTTTAAAAAATTCATTTTTCAACTTTTTTGGAAACTAAGGCAGTACAACGTAACTTCGTCACGTCAAAAAAAACCAAAAAAAAACAAAAAAAGAAAAGCAAAATACAAAGTTCTCCAAATAATAACTTTAATAACTTTATTTAGACTTGTATATAGAACAAAATAAAAAAATATTTTTTTTACTTAGTATTTTTGCTTCGTTTTTGTTCTATATGCACGATTTTTTGCATATAGAACACAATAGGTTACGAAGCTTGTCACAACAGTGTTGTATAGCACAAAGTCGATGTCTCATATTTCGAAAACTATAAAAGATAAAAGCAAACTGATGACACAGATCGATAGATCTCGAAAAATTTGCCTATATATCAGTCTTATATCAATTTTTTCAATTTTGTGATATAGAACACAATAATTTACGAACGACGATATTACAACCCAGTTTTTGGTATGATGATAACATGCTTTCGATAAGTTCAACTAATTGTCGCTCCTCTTATTTCCCAAGAAGTTATTTACGAAAATCGAGACATGCTTTTTTTTCTTCACCTTCTAGAACAGAGTCAAAGTATGTCCTGTTGACTAATTGTAGTCCAAGCAGCAAAGCTACGACTTTTAATCTCCGCAGATTTACCATTGGTATTCATCATACTTAATCCGCAACAAAAAGGTTTTCACATTTTCATGAAACTCTTTCATATGAACTGCATGACCAATAGGAATCGAAGGTAAAATATTTCCGTTATGTAACAAAAGTGCTTTTAAACTTAATTTAGAGCCATGCATAAAAAGTCTTCAATCGTTCTGTTAATATGAGATGATAAGAGCTCCCATCAAACCACTGACATCTTTACAATAAACTCAAATTATGCCATTTCAAAATATTGCGTGAATTCTTTTTATCTAGTACCGAAATATGTTACAATCACACCACTTAATAAATAATTCCATTGTTGTAGTCTCTAGCCTAAAAGTTCTGCTTTGTTCTTTGGCAATTCTAAGTCCCGTACAAGATCATTTAATTCACTTTCAGTCATCTTATGTGGGTGTGAGGATGTAATAGATCCTTCATAATCTGATTTTTCGGAAATTGATGGGGAAGTATGTGGAAATTCATCTTCGTCGTCGGCAATGTTAGGACGCTTGGGAATCGGGTGAAGATTGCTGTGGGGCAGATGACGAGTAGACGATGTTTTTTTTGGATACAGTATGGTATTCTCATTTTTGATATGTAATATCTTACCGATCGGTTTCCAGCATGTGGGAGTGATGTCGTGAAATGCGACGGAAATCGGTAACAGGAAGTCGGGGAAGCACGCGCCATTTAATTTATCACACATTTCCAGAGCTTCCAACATTGTGCACAGAGTGCCTTTTAAAGGGCTTACACATCGGCGAATCTGTTCGTCACACGGCAGCCCTGTTCACACAAGTTCGCTAGTTAAGAAGCGATGTCCGACAGTTTGTCACACGGTTGGCCGTGTTTACAAAAATTTTTGATTTCCTCTGTCGAAAAAGGGATGCTGCCGAAAATTATGACAAAAAGCAACAAAAATCAATGGCTTGTGTGACGAACAGGTTCGTTCAATTTGAACGCTAGCTTTTTCACACACGTTCGCGCCGCCATGTTGTTCGACGAACAGATTCGCCGATGTGTAAGCCCTTTTAGGCTCGAATATCTGCTACACAAACCACATACATGTGTTTTAAACACAAACCACATTGATATCTGTTTTAAATCACAGTAAACTGAACGAAGCCGTAATTTCTCTTAAATTTTATTTAACTTCAACCTTTGAGTATATACATATAGAGAAATTACTTTGAGTTGTGTCACTCTCGCACTAGATGGCGCCACATACACCACTTTCAGATTTCTACGCTGGTTTGTATATTTTTTTTTTTAATATCGACATTGATCAAACATACAAATGAACAGACAGACAGCAATGCAGAAACACACACACACTGTTGTTTTGTTGGTTGAGCTGTCGCATTAGTTGTGTGTGCGGTATGATCCCGTTAAGTTGCGACTTGTTTGTTTGTGTTTTTGTGCTGCTGAGGCAAGCGCATGCGTGTAGCATTTAATTCTTATATGAACTTTCATGGAGTTTGGATGTGCGAAATTTATTTCTATTAAATTTTCAAAGAAAAAAATGCCATCAAAATGCGTACATAAAAATTGCTACAATGTTTCTACACCATGTGGTTCGTTGTCATTTTTCATTTACCAACTGATCAAAGACAAATGCTGGTCAAGCATTCAGACAATGAAGAATTAAAAAATTTGGCTCAATATGGAAAGGCAACTATAAAATTTTGCGAAAAGGATTTAAATACATCATGTATAGTTCAACGAGCTATAATGAAAAAACTTCTAAAAACCTCCATACCGACACAGTATCCAAATATTTTCCCATGTACGGAAGATAGCTTGGATCTTTGTTGTAAAAGGCTTTTAACCCTCAAATGCCCAACAACACCGATTTCATTAAAAAAAAATTATGTTGTGCTAAATGATCCCCTGAACACGACCCCGTTTTTATTTTTTGGAAAAAATATTTGTTTACAAGTTATTAAAGAAAACATGGTTGTATCCAAAAAGATACAGTGGGTATTCCGACGTATACCATCAATCAGCTTGGTTGTAGGAGTTCAAGGCAAAAACGTGGAAAACGATTCCTTTTATGATAACTAGACTAACTTGTAATATTTTTTACTCAAAAATTGTTAATAGTTTAAAAGATATTTCATATCAAAAAAGATACGCTGGGAATTTAAGGGTTAAGTTCATGTATAGAGCAAAATATCGAGTCTAAGCCAACCCGTATTTTAATTCAAACATCAACGATTGCTCGATCAAACATAATTCATTATGTACCACCTCATTTAAAGGCTATATCTTTAAAAGAAGAGACTTATGAGCCCTTTTATGACGACCCGGGCTGAGAATCTATACGAACAAATTCAAAAAAAAAAAAAATAAAAATGGCGAGACTAATTTTTTTTCTCCTAAACATCCCAATAACTTTGTTCAAAACTCACGCATTCCAAGGCACATCTTCAGATCGCCAAAAGCCAAAAAACCGAGTGTCGAAGATATGGTTACAAGCAAAATTAATCAACTCTTTACAAAAAAAGCGTCCCTGTGAGAACATTTTATCACTCCTTTTCTTCAATAACGTTACATCTCAAAAAACTTAGATTTTTCAGGAGAAGCATTTTAAGTTTTGAACAGACGAAGGAGATTAATTCACCATTTTCAAAATATGGACAAAACATCAAATATACAAGTACTTCTGTAATGAACATTGTTTAATCCATACAAAGAGACAAAAAAAAAACTGGATATTATCGATATACACATAATACGATCTAATCGGAAATATATTGAGATGAATAAATCACAAATTCTATTTTTCTGCAAAAATTAAAGAAGATATCGTTACCAAAATTGTACACAGCATAGATCATGGTAACACGAATATTGCTGTGTAATTAACTCAATTCTTATGTTTTTTGGATTGTAACTTTATTGAAGAAAACGAGCGATATATACTGACATACTGACGCAACCATGATACAATTATAAGGTAGGCCCAATTCGGAGAAAAAAAAAACGAAAAAGCAAAGCAAAGCAAAGAAAATCAAAACATTGGCGTAGGTATAATGTCATTTTTAAGAACTGACGTTTATTCGTTCAGCGTTAGGGATGTATAATTTACTATTAACAGTATGAATCTGGGTATTGGGTATTGAGTACCCAGATTTTTTGTGGAATAATACACGAAAAGTAAGCAAAAACCCTCAAAATTTAACAAAATGAGTTGTGTTTTAAGATATAATACAAAATGAATTGTATTTTAGCTTTCAACGAAGCAAATAAAAGTGAACGTTTTATACAATTTTTATTCGAGTTCTTAGTTCGATTGTTCAGTAACCAATTTATTTGCATCGCTTTGTATTGTATTTTGACATTATACCTACGCCTTTGTTATTGTTTTGTTGTTGATTTGTAGTCATAGAGAGTGTGTTTTTCCTGGGCCTACCTTATAATTGTATCATGGACGCAACTTACTCGTCGCAAAACCTCTCATTGGAAAAATGAAGAGAGGAATTTATTTTTAAAATGAGACCCGAAAATATCTTTAATACCCCGAGATTTATATAATAATAAAATCTAATCTTATATATATTACGCAAACCCAAATTTTGTCCGGCGTAAGGCTTTTTAAGTACCAGTCCAATTTTAATAAATTTAGTATGGTTTGAAAGGTTTAGACCTGTAGATGTGCAAACTGGACTTTTTAGTTCTTAAAAATTTATATTTTTTAAGTTATAGCTTATTAAAGTTTGCATATAATTGCATATAATTGTTGTTATGTTGGTTTTTCTTTTATTAACAGAGCAGCTGAGAACAACGTTATCAAACTCAGAGCAAAGCTATTCGCTGCTCACATTTTGCTCTCTTCTGTCTCTTTTTAATAGAGCGTCTGTTAACAACAAAATGAAAGTCAGAAAAATTTAAGGCTTTTGCAAGCCGCTCGCGCTGAACGCTCGCAACCAAGTTACATAGAAGTTTTTTTATTACAATTTTCTGCTCACATTTCACTTAATTCTGTCTCTTCTTTATAGAGGTTATGTTATTATAGTTGCTGGGGGCAGCAACGCGCACCGGTGGCCGCTAGTAATATATATACTCAAAGCTTCAACGCATGCTACTATTTAGTTTAGACACAAACCTGTGTAGCCTTCACCCAGCGGCTACTAAACGAAAAATAATAACCTTATTTTTTTCAACATTCAAAGTAAAAGATAACAAAACCAAACAGCTGTTTTTGGCATATACGGTTAATATTTTAAATATATATAAATCTAAAATTGAATAAAATTTAACATAATAAAAAACCTTTAATAAAAAATTGCATTACTCATAGTACAATTTTCATTAAAAAGAATTATTCTTCGTTTCGAAAATTATTTTAAATAATACCTGAATCGTTTTTTTCAGGATATAATTTTAAAAATTACCTCAATGCGAAATGTACATCTATATAGTAGTAAAAATCAAATGTTTTTAAAACTTTTCAGATGATTTTAATCACTATAAATTTTTTTTAACCAGGGTTATTGCCAAGGCAGAAAGTGGCAAAAATCAGAGAGTAAAAACTGCCATGAAAAGCTTCTTGAGAACATAAGCCGTTCGGAGTCGGCATAAAGCTTGTAGGTCTAGATCTAGATCATTTGTGTTAGCATTTCGCACGTTTCGCAAAAAGCACAACGCAATTGATCATAAGAAGCTCGGTCAAAGTCCTTTCACGGCCATTTCGTTTTTTTTATTACCATGGTGAGGTGTCAAATGTTTTATATCATATACGACTACTGTAAGGCTCGCTCTTTTATTTTAGCACTTTTGCCTTTTCCAAATATATGAGTTGTCAGGCAGAAAAAACAAACACGTGATTTGTCAATCCTCACAACTGCATTGGCACTGCAAAACGAAATGATGTTTTTTTTCCACTCAGCCTATTTCTCAAGTATGTAGCACATGGACTACAGCAGAAATGTGGAGCCCACATTTTATTCTGGTGTCTTATGTCTTCTTTAAAGTAATATATATAGGCTTTCTTTATTATAGGCGATATAGAACTTCACCACATAAATAACAAAAAATGTCGGGATTATTCACACATTTTCGAGACATTTTACAATAAAATGCAATTATTTTTTTTTTTTCACTTTTAACACTTTTATCATTTAGTGAAATCACTGAACAGAAAACTAAAACACAATACAAAAGAGATTCACAAAAGTTGTGACTCGCAAAAGTTAAAATATACGGAAAAGTTAACTAGGCTTATATCACCTCAGGAAACTCTAAAAAGTTAACTTTTGTGTTAACTTTTTTTGAGTTCTTGTATTATCATCCTTTTGTTTTTTTTTTGTTTATATTTGGGGAATAAGCTGTACAAATAGACTTACGCAAAAGAAACTGTCCTATTAATAGCTCTAAAAACGAAGGCGAAAGATATATTTACAGAAATCAAAATTAAAGTGCCGGTCTTAAGGTATGTGGAGAGATTCTATTTGGCAAGACTTCAGCCAAAGATCATATAATATAAAGATGCGCCACGGCCATACAAATCAGCGACACAGTCAAAATCGAATGTGGATTTATCATAAATTTGTGAGAGTCAGTGAGCGAACGACTTAAAGCTTATGAGAGCGGGAGAACAAGCAAGCGACATTGTGAGTATAATATTGAGAAGCATAGAGAAATTGTTGAAATTGTTTAGTATACGAAAGATCTCAACAAACGATGTATCTGCAAACGAATTGTAGCTAAATTATCTTGCGTAAAAAAACAAAAATGTAGGCATGATTTGTATTTAAATACCCTACGCACATTATAAAAAGGTAATATATAACATATGTCGCCCATTTCAGATTGAGGTGACCTATCAGTAGCACTGACCATCTCCGATTTGGCTCAAATTTCGTTCCTAAATTGGTTTGTTGCTTAGAAAACCAAATCCGAAGTTATACATTTTTAGAACCATTTTCAAGGTCAAAAAAGGGTGTATTTTGAAACGATGTAGCTCAGTCAATTTAAATCCGATTTTCGTAAATAAGGTATCATTGAAAAGGTTATTTTGTCTGTTTTAAGGAAAAAATATAAAACTTTTGGAAAAATTGTTGTAAGTTGGCCCATTCTTAATTTTAACGTTTAATATCATGCCAACAACAGACGCTATAATTTTTTTCAGTTTCTTTATTTTGGTTTTTTTGTACGTTTTAATACCTTTCCAACGATATAAAATTAAGGTGTGTTCTTGAAGAATTCAGAAGTTATGGCGTAAAACGTACAGTGTTAAAGAATTTTCAATACATATTCAACTAGCTTTCGACTTTTTATATTTTTGTTTGTAAAAAATCAAGAAAAAAAAATTGGATGAAAATTGAATGTGTAGTTGAATTTGAATATTAATTGTGTATATTATACTATATTATATTATATTATATTATATTATATTATATTATTATTATATTATATTATATTATATTATATTATATTATATTATATTATATTATATTATATTATATTATATTATATTATTTTGTATTATATTATATTATATTATATTATATTATATTATATTATTTTGTATTATATTATATTATATTATATTATATTATATTATAATATAATATACTAGCCTTTTCCCGGCGCGCGTTGCTGCACCCTGCAACTATATGGGAACATAATAGGTGTATTCAAAACTTTTCTCAGACTCATAGTTTGACACCACTGTTATTTTCCACTGCCCGTTACAGTTTCCCAGTAGCAGGAGATCACCAAATAGTAACTCCATTTTGAGTTTGTATGTAAGTATTGCTACTTTTACTTTCAAAGCTATTCGATAATACAAATTTTAACTGTATGGGCGGAGCCACACCCTCTTATATAATGCTCATCCCAGTTTTCTAGTAGATGGACATTACCCTGTTTTAGTACAGTTGCCGACAGTAAGCATACAGACTAAACTACCAAAATGTAGCCCAATCGACGAAAACCGTAGGAAATATAGCATTTTTATTGATTTGTGGGCGGTAAAAGGGGGTGTGACAGAAATTTAAGCCATCTGGTACTTGAAAAAAATGTACTGCCAAAATTTCAGCTCTATCGGCTAAGTAATTTTGAAGTTTCCAGCCATCACACACAGCGTTTTGCTTTTTGTATATATATTTTGGATAAACATTATTGGCTATAACTTTCGATTGGCAAGAGATACTTAGATAATTTTTTCTAATAAATTAATTTTTTAGCTTGTATATTTTTTCAAAAATATAAAAACACAATATTGGAAAAAAAAATTTGGTTCGAAAAATTCAAGGGGTAGGCCTTGTTTTTTGAATCACAAAAATGGTTTTTAATTTTTGTGTAAAATTGAAATAACTTTTGCCTATAAATGTTATAATTTTAAATAGAATCGAAAATTTGCGAATTTGAATTTAAATTATGTTTTCAACAAAAAAAAATTTTGAGCCTTTTTGTGAGGAAAACTCCAATATTTCAGATCTTTTTTGAAAAAAATATTTAAAATATATTTAGTCAACTAACGGTATTTTTGCAATAAGGTTTTCATAGTACTTTGATGAAGCTTTAAGACAAAAAAAAATTTAACAAAATGAATACAAAAGCAGCGGAGATATTTGACTCGAAAGTCGCAAAATTAAATTTCTGATTGTTTTTTTCTCATTTTTGAGCAACGATGTTGCATTAAATATATCGTTGTAGTAAAATTTTTCATAGTTTTCAAGATATGTTCATGTTTTCGATGTCAAAATAACGGAAATTATTTTTATTTTACTAAATTTAAGAAATATTTAATATTTTGTAAATATTTGCATATGTTACATAAGAAAACAACTAAAAATATGCGATTTTGTAAAAAATTTGTACTACAGCACCATCTGGTGTCCAAGGTGGGTCAAAGAAGATAGTGCTAAAAAACTCATCGTACCTGAAAACTACTATATACCAATTCTTATTCTAATCGCATGAGCAATTTGGGAGTTTTAGGTGGTTTTGTAAAAAATTTGTACTATAGCGCCCTCTGGTGTTCAATATAGGTCAAAAACGATAGCAGCAGAACACTCAACGTATAAGAAACCCACTGTATATCACTTTTCATTCTAATCGCATTAGCAGTTTAGGAGTTTTAGGCAGTTTTGTAAAAAATTTGTACTACAGCGCCCTCTGGTGTTCAAGGTGGATCAAAATTGATAGCCCACGAACACGCACCGTACCAAAAAACTTCTATACACAAATTTTCATGCTAATCGGATGAGTAGTTTAGGAGTCTATTGCGGCCTTACAAACATAAACTCCTTTTTTATATATATAGATTATATTATATTATATTATATTATATTATATTATATTATATTATATTTATACATATACTAGCGATTCACTGCGCGCGTTGTTACACCCGGCAAGATTATTGAAAAATAATAAGTAAGTTCAAAATTTTTATTAGACCCTTAGTCTGACACCACGCTCATGATCCACTATCCGTTTCAGTTTAAAAGTTCACTCTCAGGTGGCAATTCAATAAAATACAATATTGGAAGAACAATTTTCTTCAAAAAAATCAAGTGGTAACTTTGTTTTCTGAATCACATAAGCGGTTTTTAATTGTTGGATGAATTTGAAAGAACGCTAGCTTATAAGTGTTATATCCAGGGACCGAAAATAGCTGTTATTTTCGAAATTTCAACTCAAAAAGTCAGGCGGAAAAAATTTGTCTTTTCGAGATTTGAATTAAGCAATGCTTGTTAGCTAAGGAATAATAATCTTGAAAGCTTTTTATTTATTTGACTTTTTTAAAAAAAGGGAAAAAAAGAATGGTTATTTTTTGATCGATTTTTTTTTTGGTCAAAAATATAAGTTAAAATTTTACTTTTATTTTTACGGTCAAAAATAACAGTTAAAATTTGACTTTTATTTTTGCGGTTAAAAGTATAAATCATAACAAAAGTATAAATTCTATTCATTCTGCTCTTCTCTACCGTTGTTTTGCTTATCACTACACTTCTTTCTGACTCAAAAATAAAAGTCATATTTTTACTTATATTTTTGCTCAAAACAATAAAAGTCAAACTTTAACTTTTATTTTGACCAAAAAGAAATCGGTCAAAAAATAACTACTATTTATTAACTTCTTTGAAAAAAGTCAACAGTTACGGTTCCTGGTTATAGCTTCTGAAAAAAGAGTTGAAAATTTGCATTTAATTTTAAATTTAATTTAAATTATTTTTACAATAAAAACAATGTTTGTCCCTTTTTTTTGGAAAACTCCAATATTTCAGATCTTTTTGAAAAAATATTTAAAATGCACCTATATACTCAACTAAAGGTATTTTTGCAATAAGGTAGGTTTTTTGTAAGGTTTTTAAGACAAAACAAAAAAAAAAAATCAAAAAAATTTATAAAAATCAGATATTTGAATCGAAAGTCACAAAATTTAATTTCTGATTGTTTTTTCTCATTTCTGAGCAACGATGTTGTATTAAATATATCGTTGCACTCAAATTTTTCATAGTTTTCAAGATATGTTCAAGTGTTTGGTGTCAAATTGACGAAATTTGTTTTTATGTTAGTTAAACGAAAAATCTTTTTTTAACAAATCTTGTGCACTGGTTTTGCTAAGGGAAAGATCTCACTTCTAAAATTTCATTGTAATCAAAATTTTAGGAGTATTGAAGAAATGTAAGTGTTTTTGGTATCAAAATCACGGATAATTTCTTAATTTTACGAAATTTAAGAAAAATTTTATATTTTTAATTTGCATATGGTATGTAACCTAAAAAAACAAAAAAAAAAAATATGCCTATTGTAGACATATTGTAGTTTTAGGCAATTTGGTCAAAAATTTGCACTACAGCGCTTTTGGTGTCCAAGGTGGATAATGGATGGATGGATGGATCATGAAAACCACTTTATTTCAATTTTCATTCGAATCGCATGAGCGGTTTTTGAGTTTTAGGCGGTTTTGTTAAAAATGTTGTACTACAGCGCCCTCTGGTGTTCAAGGCGGATCACAATAGATAGCCTCAAAACGCGCACCGTACCCAAAAACTTCTATACAAAAATGTTCATGCTAATCGGATGAGGAGTCTATTGCGTATTTACAAACAAAAACTCTTTTTTATGTAAAGATATAGATTATATTATTTAATGTATTATTATTAATAATTGATATATAATTAATAATATATAATTAATGGCATTTCTGTGTCCAAATACGAAAAAGGGTGTCTCAAAATCAGGAAATTTAAATAATTTTAAATTCGGAAAATCTCTTTCTGATTTCCTACAATTTGACAGAATTTATTTATTGCCAGCCTTTTTCCGTTTTTCTTCCATTTTCAAAAGAAAGGAATCAAATTAAGTAAAAATCAATTCATATGATCCAATCCAATCATATAAATCGTATTAAGTGAAATATTTAGATCAATCAATCAATTCAATCCGAAATAAATATCAAAATCATAAATCATTAAATATGCATTCACACAATATCAAACAAAATACTGTGGTAAGAAAAAAAGGGAAACAATAGAAATGCAATTGAAAAAATTCAATGACTATTTCAATACCAAGAAAAACTTTCTTCTTCTTCTTCTCCGACGCATAAAATAAGCCAACTGAACTCGTTCGCTATCAAAATCATAATGAAGAGATTGCAAGCAATTGATGTAGAAAAGAGCATGCGGAGCGGAAGGGCATAGAGAAATGGAAAACTTTTCTCTCAAGCAAGAATTAAAAGCTTTTTCATATCGCACTCACAAAAGCTGTCGTGTTGGTCTGAAAATTATTTGTTACATTTTATTGTACTACGTAACTCATCTTTATATTATATAATCTTTGCTTCAGCATATAATAGTGGTATTCAATGAACGCCGTGTATATACGGAAGCGTAAAACTATAAGTTTACGCCGACCGTATCCACGAAACCACCTGAACAAATACCAATTAAACTGTGTAATTGTATAGAAAATAAGTTGCCATCACAAACTTTTTTGAAATCCATATTGACATTTTTGACATATGGCAATACTGTACCAATTTTCTTAATTTTTTCGTGAGCGCCAAATAATTATAAATGCCAAAATTAAGCGAAAAAATTAAATTAATTAAATAACTTAAAAAAAATGTATTAGAAAAAATTGAAAAATGCGCGCTTATAATCTGTTAATAATAAAGTATGAGCCCACAGTTGCATTCACGAATTATACGTGCTGTATACACCACGATTTTGTGTCGTAAGCTCCGTATTTTTACTCCCATACAATTTGTTGTTGCAAAATACGCTTCTGTAAACATACGGCACATACGCCATTTACATCACTAATACGGCGTTCATTGAATACCACTAATATATTTTAAGATACACCGGTTTTTTTTTTATTTCATGTATATTTTTTCATATACATATACAAATCTATATATATAAAAAAGGAACTTATGTTTGTAAGGCCGCAATAGACTCCTAAACTACTGATCCGATTAGCATGAAAATTTGTGTATAGAAGGTTTTTGGTACGGTGCGTGTTCGTGAGCTATCAATTTTGATCCACCTTGAACACCAGAGGGCGCTGTAGTACAAATTTTTTACAAAACTGCCTAAAACTCATAAACTGCTAATGCGATTAGAATAAAAAGTGGTATACAGTGAGTTTCATGTACGTTGAGTGTTCTGCTGCTATCGTTTTTGACCTATCTTGAACACCAGAGGGCGCTATAGTACAAATTTTTTGCAAAACCACCTAAAACTCCGAAACCGCTTATGCGATTAGAATAAAAATTGGTATATAGTAGTTTTCAGGTACGATGAGTTTTTCAGCATTATCTTCTTTGACCCACCTTGGACACCAGATGGTGCTGTAGTACAAATTTTTTACAAAATCGCATATTTTTAGTTGTTTTCTTAGATTACATGTGCAAATATTTACAAAATATAAAATATTTCTTAAATTTAGTAAAATTAAAAAAATTTCCGTTATTTTTATATCAAAAACATGAACGTATCTTGAAAACTATGAAAAATTTTACTACAACGATATATTTAATCCAACATCGTTACACAAAATTACGAAAAAAACAATCAGATATTCAATTTTGTGACTTTCGATTCAAATATCTCCGCTGCTTTTTTATATATTGTGTTAAATTTTTTTTTGTCTTAAAGCTTCATCAAAGTACTATGAAAACCTTATTGCAAAAATACCGTTAGTTGAGTATATATATATTAAATTTTTTTTTTCAAAAAAGGTCTAAAATTTTGGATTTTTCCTCAAAAAAAGGCTCAAAATTTGTTTTTGTTGTAAAACTAATTTAAATTCAAATTCACAAATTGTCAACTCTATTTAAAAGTTATAACATCTATAAGCAAAAGTTATTTAAGTTTTACGCAAAAATTAAAAACCATTTTTGTGATTCAAAAAGCAAGGCCAACCCCTTGATTTTTTCGAAGAAAATTTTTTTTCCAATATTGTGTTTTTATATTTTTGTAAAAATATAAAAGCTAAGAAATTAATTTATTAGAAAAAATTGTCTTATTATCTCTTACCAATCAAAAGTTATAACCAATAATCTTTATCCAAAATATATATACAAAAAGCAAAATGATGTCTGTGTGTTGGCTGGAAACTTCAAAATTGCTGAGTCGATAGAGCTGAAATTTTGGCAGTACATTTTTTGCAAACACAATATGGTTTTAATTTCTGTCACACCCCCTTTTACCGCCCACAAATCAATTAAAAATGCTATATTTCCTACGGTTTTCGTCGATTTGGCTACATATTGGTAATTTAGTTTGTATGCTCACTGTCGGAAACTGTACTAAACCTGGGCAATGTCCATCTACTAGAAAACTGGGACGGGCATTATATAAGGGGGTGTGGCTCCGCCCATACAATTCAAATTTATATTATCGAATAGATTTGAAAGTAAAAGTAGCAGTATTTACATACAAACTCAAAATGGAGTTACTATTTAAACTGTAACTGTAACTGGGAAACTGTAACGGGCAGTGGAAAATGACAGTGGTGTTAAACTATGGGTCTAAGAAAAGTTTCGAATATAATTATTATGTTGCGATATAATTGCAGGGTGCAGCAACGCGCGCCGGGAAAAAGCTAGTATTTTATAAATTACACTTTTGTCTTTAAAAAGTTAATCATGGGTTAACTTTTGTGAGTCTCTACTGTATTAACAAATGTGACCCACACACTATCATACTTGTACGGAATATGGGGAGTGTCATGACGAATCGCGTATGTAGGTATCGCGAAAACTTAAACTAATAATTGACTTTTACTTACTAACTCGTATTCAGCATGAGTAGATAAGGAGAAATAAGTTCAAATTACTTTCCACTGTAGATCAGTGTAATCATTATGGTGTATTGAAAGTAACTGCAAATATATCAATTGTTCCCATTACTTTTTGTCTCATAAGTTGCAACTAACTCTGGATTTTTGGCTTTACTCATAGAGAAATGTTGGTCCACTATTAGCCCAAAGAACATTTAACTGATTGCATAAAAACAAGCCTTTGTTAAAAACAATAATTAACCAGCAAAAACAGATGCCATTAAATTACATTTCATGTCATTTTATATAAATAATGATTAAGCTTCCAGAGTATTTTTTTTCTTATATCTTGTGTTCTAATTAATTTGGGCTAATGTTAAGCAATTATTTGCCAAAAACGAAAAGATTAGCTATAATCATGACATCGTAGCAAAATATATTAAATCTTTGTTAATAACAATGTAGATATAAATGAGCAGAGACAAAACAGAAAAAAAACAGGGGAGAATAAATTGGTTCATTCTATTTATTAAAACATAGGATAGAATTTTCTTAACTCTTAAGCAACGGCAAAGGCTTAAGTATAGGATTAAAGGATTTGCAATAGCAGGAAATCACTTGTAATCTTGTTGTTGCTCTTATGAATGTTGTTATAAATGTTGTCAACAAAAGAGAAGAAGAAAATGTTTGTTTTAGTCAAGAAAGCTTTGCAGGAATACAGTTAATATAACTGTTGGATATAAATATGTGAGGAAATAGTATAGGGTGTTTTTTTGGAGTTGGAGTACTGTGCATCGAAATACAATACTGTAATTACATAGTTTTAAATTTTAAATTGGTTTTATTAGAAAAATAATTTTATGCCATTAACACGTTAACTGCCATGAGACACATAAAATGTCCACGTGGGCTCTGAGGAACAGCGTATGTGCCTCAGTATTTGATTACACATTATAGTTCATGGTTTAAACATAGTACCTCGAAATGCAAATATGTAAACGTAGTTCAATTCCGCATGGCCTGGCATACCTAAACCTATCTTTAGCGCATCATTTTTATACCCCACGAATAAAAAAAAAACCCCTTTACTGGGTTTTTAATTTTAAAAACTTTAATTTTGTCTCTACGTTTGTAACGCCCATAAGGAAGCGTGGTAGGTATAGACAAGTGTATATATTCTTGATCAGCATCATCACCCGAGTCGATTTAGCCATGTCTGTCTGTCCATCATCCACAATAAACATACAGTAAACGTACACATTAGGCCGTAAGGTTCATATGTTTGCCTCAATAAAATATTTCAAAATTTCACAGAAATATAAAAAAAAAAAACAATTTCTGATATTTTGTTCGGATATTCTGATACCAGAATACACTAGATCTGTAAAAAAGAAATGGCCCGAAGGACCCGATATTTTTTTTTGTATGGTGGCAGCTTAAGTGTTAAAATTTAGATATGATTACGGGCATGTGGCCTCTGCAACTGATTCGGATGTGTTGCATTCTGGAAGTCCAATCTACAACCACTTTTTCAAGCATTTGGGACCATATCTTGACAATAGTTCGCACAATGTTAACTTCCAAGACGTTCCTAGTTGCTGGTTTGATCACATGAACCAATAACTTTCCAGAACCCCAGGAAAATGGTCAAAAGGTGTTAAAAAGCACGATACTGGTGTCCATTTCATTGATTCATTTGAAGAAATAACGCCTTCGCCAAATGTTTCTTTCAGTAATGTCGTGGTTATGCTACCAAACATGTTTGGTGAGCTTTTGACTTGACGAAGTTACGTTTTACCGCGCAGGTTTCAAAAAATTATTTTTTCAAAATTCATCGGCTTTACATTGAATTGTTACTCGCGGAGTATAAGAGCTATGATTACAAAAATAGTACAATCTTAAAGGATAATTCTTTGATTTCATTATAAAAACTAAACAAAAATTCAAATCGTCATCGGGACGCGGTGGGAGCTGCTTAAGCAAAGCAATTGAAAATTCGCTAGATGAAATTATTACTCGCTGAGTATTAGTGCTAGGATTAAAAATATGGTACACCAATAAAGGCTTGTTCCAAGTCCTTACAACAAAATTAGACAAAAAATTTCTGACGTCATGGGGACACAAAGTAACAACATCAACAACAACAACAACAACAACAACAACAACAAAAATATAGTTAGTTATGATTTCAACAGTTTTTTTCGTGGTAACCAACACTGCTCACAAACAACAAAATAACACAATAAAACCGGACTATGAAACCAGAAAAGGAGTATGACATGTATTATGATATGGATTAGGACAAAAATTAAGACAAAAATTAAGACACACCTAAAACACACCTTTCCAAACTAGGAAAGGGATTTGGTATATTTTATTAAGTCAAGAATTTGGTCATGGAGTAAAACAAGAGTTTGGACATGAAAAAGGAGTATAAAGAAACACCGTCACGTCAAAACCTACGGGTGTGTCCACGTCACAGCCAACTCTTTTTTTTTTTGTTGTTACTCTCTTCTGCAAGAAAAAAAAACTGGTACAGAAATTCGACGATTCTGAAATGTTTGGCGTATTTGCTGTTTCAAACTCAAAAATGTTTGGCGAAAGAGAGGCAATGAGTAGGAGATAAAAGCTTATTTCTCCTTTTATGCGCAATACACTAACAACAAACAAGCTGCCTAACATGTTTGCCTAGCATAACCACGGCAAAAGTCAACTGTTGGTCGCGCTGTATGGCATGTGGAGCTTTCCTGTTGGAAAATTATGTCTTCAATAAGGATCTCATTCAATTGGGATCCATTTTTGGAATTCATTTTTAAGGAGAAAAGGACCAATGATTCCACTGGCCTATTAAACGCACGAAAAAGTGATTTTTTTTTTTGTGGATAAAACTTTGCCTCGAGAAACTCTTGTGAATTTTCTGCACTCCAAATGCGGCAACTTTTTTTAATGACAGCCAAAAATGCGCCTCATCACTGAACAGAATATTGCGAGAAAACAGTGGGTTGGCATCCAGTTGATTTTCAGCCCATTGAAAAAGCGTTGTTCTGCTTTTAGTCTATTTATCATAAAATGGCAAACCAAACTGAGCACAAATGATAATAGAGTTGCCAGATCTGATTAGTGTATGACAGTTTAATCCTTATCAGAAAATGAAACCCCTAAAAAAACACCCTTTGCCACTTATGCTGTTTTTTTATGCTATCTTAAATTTAAGCTTTTGATAAGAATTTTCCTACGCAACACGAGTATCATATCGAGTGAGTGAAAACACTGTCTTGAGTGTTTTTGAACTGCTTTGAAAGTTCTCAAATTTTTCGACAGAACCTTAATACCTTCGCTTACGAGTTTACAAAGTACTGCACAGCTAGAGATTGGAACAAGCTGTATCCTATTCAAAGCCAAAAATGTTTGTAGAAATATTTTCAACACCAGTTTTGATGAAATTTTTCAGCTTACACATTTTTTAAACCCCTAGCGTTGTTTCATCCTTCATCAAATGCATGAACGCATTTTTAGGTATCTATTTTAGGTATATATTTTACAGAGGTGTTCTTGTTTTTTTTTGTTTGCAATTTCTTTTATTTTTTTTTTTTGTCATGAACTGTTTCTATAGCATTAAACATTGGTTTGCTTTTCAAGTAGTAAAAACAAAATAAACAAACCACTGAATTTTTAAGTCTTCAAAGAAATAATTTACAAAAATTGTCATAAAAGCAGCACAGTTTAGTTTTTATTTTATTTTCCCTTCTTGCTGATATATCCAGCGTTACTCGTGAATTTTTTTTTTACTAATGTCGTCATTTCATTTCCGTTTGGGTTTTTTATCAGAGCAAAGAAAATACTTTTCCGTGATTAAACAACACCAAATAACTTATTATTTGAAAACTATAGGAAATTAAGGATTTGCATCATTTATCCATCACTCATACAAATATAGGGATATTTATAAAATTCTAAAAGTTTTTGATAGCAAATATTTTTTATTTAAATTGATATTTCTGATTTTTATATATAATATTTTTTAAGTATTTGAGCAATATATAAAAAAAAACTTGGCAAATAGTGCGCTTTATAAGTATAGGTAGTTCACTTGACTGCCACTCAAATATCCCGGGTACAAACCCCGACCACACAATGGTCCTACGCTTTTACCTCTCTTCCCTCATTTCATACCAACTTAACCCTTCGAACCACACCCTCACTCCAGTAACATAGAGCCACATGGGGGTACGTTATCACCCCACGTCAAAAAAACGTTGTAAAATCCCGAATTTTGGATAGATAAACTTAAAACTTTACATGGTTACTATTTTTGGTCTTGTTCAACATTTTGTATAGTTATTTTCTAATATTTTGAAAATGGCTTACTTTAGGAGCGCGGCCAAGTTAAAGAAACGTGAAAAAGTAGCTCTTCTACTAAAAACTTTATTACTTTTACAGTTTTCCAATTTAAGACATAAAAATTTATGTTTGAAGACATGAATACGTTGCTATAAAAACAAAATATTAGTCATAGCGTTAGATACAAAAAACATATTTATTCTGCCAAAAAACTGCACCCACTTTTTCAAAACACGAAAAAAAAAATTTTTTACCAATAACATTAAACTTAACTCCTTCAGTGTTGATTTTAAGACCTGAAAATATTTTTTTTTAAGTAATTTAATAATATATTTAGAGAAAAAAGTAGTAAAATAGTCAAATTCAGTTAAATTCAAATTATTTATTTATTTATTTATTTATTTATTCATCTATCGAGTAAAACTCTTTTAGACTAATCAGTACATAAAGTAATATTAAATTTCTTATATATAAAGAAACACATTTTCATTATATATACTAATTTATAATAATATAATAAAGTATAATACTGAGTAAGGAAATGACAATTAATTGTTTAGAGCAAATTTAGTAGTTCTTTTTTAAATAACTCACGAGACTGAGAAATATCTAGTACATTATGAACAGAGTTAAATTCAATGCAGGATAACGAAATAGGATCAGATCTACTATAATTTGTCCTCGCTCGAGGAATTAAAAACAAATGCTGCTACTTCTCAGATGTCTTGAAGGAGCATATATCGGAAAAAGAGACAAAAGCTCGGAGCAATCAATCTGTTGCAAAGTACATCTCTAGCTAACATAACAAGATAATATTTTCGTCTGGCTTCAAGCGTTTTTAGATCTATAAGAAGACACCTTTGCTCATATGATGGCCAAAATCCATTATTCCAACCAGTTTTTCTAAAGGCAAATCTGGTAAATCTCCTTTGTATTGCCTCGATACGGTTTATAGTAACCGCATATGAGGGACTCCATATATTACAAGCATACTCTAGTGTTGATCGCACTAGGGACACATATAAGGATTTGAGCGTATAAAGGTCTTTGAATTCACTAGTGTTGCGCTTAATAAAACCTAATAATTTATTAGCTTTTGACACAATAAAGTCGAAGTGACTGTTGAAATTAATTTTGCTATCAAAAATTACCCCTAAATCGATTTGACTTTGCACATTAGATAACAAATTACCTTGTATAAAGTAATCGTTTCAGACGAGAAAAAATTCAGACACTAAACTTATAAATTTTTACAAAAAAATACATTTCTTATTTTAATTTATCAATTTATATTCATACATACCTTAAAACAATAAAAAAATAATTAAACTCAATAAAATGAAATATTTCAGTTATTTCTAAAAATATACACTAAGCCACACGTGGGGTTTATGAGAGCACCAGTCGATTTTAAACGAATGCCAACGACACACTAACGTATCCCTGACCTTCTAAATTGCTTGAGAGTAAAGCTAGTAAAGTTGTGAACACCCAGGTGGCTTGAGGAGTATGCATAAAAAGTTTTTGATTTAAAAAAATAGGTTTTTTAAGGCATGGGGCGATGAAAAGCCCCATTGGTTTGGCTCGAAGTGTTAAATTAAAAATTCATAAAGTTTTCATACTAATTAGTTGAAGTAATTGGTAAAGAAGTTTATGGATGTGATTGTCTAATAATAAGAATTGACTGAGGTAAAGGCAAAACATTTACCACAGATTCAAATTCATATGTTTCGACGACACTCCACCACCCTAAGAACATCCTACACATGTTTTACTTGATTTTCCCTTTTTTACCACTTATCATTGAACCCATTTCGACAGACGGCAGACTTGACTGAATAAGTGCAACACTTGAAATCCTTTTTTCACAGTTAAAAAAAAAAAATATTTGTATGTTTTTGGTATTTAAATTTTTTGCACTAAATCTTTCATTTGACTCATCCCAGATATTATTCTATATTTTTGTCCTTAAAATCTGATAGAGTCATCAAACCTGAGAAAAGAGTAAAGTATTTTATAAGGTTAATTGCAGAGTGGCAAATTTTAATATGAACCAATTATATTTAGAAGTTACGTTAAACTTTTAAGTCCTTTTAAGTCTTTCGCCTAGCAATGAAATCACAGTGGTTAATAGTTGAAAATGCTCGTATGGTTTTTCAGAGCATGTTTCAAGATGATCAATACACTTTTGTATTCGTTTGAACTAATATTGGAAAAGTTTTGCCTTTCTGAGTTTGGTAACTCCGAAAACAGGTTTTTGTAGGTTGAGGCCTTTTCTGGTCTGTTCAGGCGTAGAAAACGCTTGCCACGCATTTTTTTCTTAATGTGAGGACACAAGAAGAACTTATTGGGTACCAAGTCGGGACTTAAAGCGGATGCCCAACAATTCCTCACGTTGATGCTCAAAAACTCTTGTTTGAGCTGATGTGGGGGAACTCGCATTGTCTTGATGGTGGATGGTTTTTCTTCTGTGGTTAGTTTTCCTCAATTCTTCGAAGACTTCCAGCAAACAAATGATTGTGTACCATTCAGTATTAACAGTTATCCGTTGCTGAAGTTATACAGCCATATAAACGGTTTTTCTGCTCCGTCCGCGGACAACTTTTGTCGGGTTTTGCTCACTTTGAAATACCCCAACAGAGGATTGCTGCTTTGTTTCGGGCTCATAAGCATAGATCCATAATTTGTCACGTTAAAGTAATTATTTTACAATGACACAAATATGACATGAACAAATTTTCACTTCAATTACTTGCTTATCTTTACACTAAGGGAAAAAAATATTAAATTTATCCAAAAACTTTATTAATTTATCCAAAAAGCGAGTCATTTTTGCACCAATAACGCATTTACTTAAATCGACTACGTAAATATTTAAAATTTATTTAAATACTTTTTTAATTAAATAAAATATTAAAATATTTAAACAGAATTAATAAAAAATATATTAAAATTATGCACGAATATATTTAATATCTCTCAAATATTTACTATTTGAAAATAAAATTATCGCATTTAATACTATGTTCAGACTGGGAGCTAAATGCGCATTTAGAGCTTAATTCGCATTTATTTCCTTAATGCTTCTCTAAATGCGAATTTACCCATATAAAATTCTGTCAAGTAAATTCACATAAATTCTACTTCAAATGAGCATTTAGCAGTTTGCGACCCTGTTTCGAAGTTCGAATACATTTTACTCGTTTGTTTTGACAGTACTCGTTATTAAATTCAATCAGCTGTTCACCATTCGATTGATAAACTTGAACAGTTTTTGTTTTTTGTTTTCTTAATTTTATTAATTAAGTACACAAACAAAGTCTTGTTCAAAAATAAATAAGAAGATTCCGTTGGTGAAAACCGATCGCAAAGGACTGGCCTGAAAACAACAAATTATAGAAGACGTGCGCCGCTGCGTGGGAAAACATCCTCTCATCCTTGTCTTTCAGGTGCAAAATATGCACAATAATCTGCTGAAAGATCTACGACAAGAATGGAAAGCAAACTCAAGATTTCTCTTTGGTAAAAATCATACCAAGCAAATAGTTTTGGGACGTAACAAAGCTGAAGAAGTTGAAACAGGTTTCCACAAGCTTTCCAACAGACTTCGCGACAGGATGGACTGCTACTGAAACGCCAAAGCAAGAGGTGACTGGACAAAATATTACTGAGCGGTAGAATATGCTCGCAGTGTTTTTGTAGCCACAGAAACAGTGGTATTAAAAGCAGATTCACCCGAAGATTTTGCACACTCACTGGAGCCACATTTGTTTTCACAGTGTATGCCTACCTATTGGAAAGGGAATTCTAGCGTTCTATAGTGACTACACCGTGTGCGAAGAAGGAAAAGTATGGACACTTGCGCAGGCTAGCATACTCAAGCTAACTGCAAATCATATAAAAAAAATCGTTTGGGTTAATTGTGAGTTTTATTTAATTTGTCAATGATACATTTGTTTAATTATTAATAAAGTTGTTTATAAATATATTCAAACAAAAATAATAAATGTTTACAATTTTCCGAAAACTTTCTGGTTCGTTCCTGCAATCATATTTTTGTTAAAATGTCAGCATTTTCACAACATACAAATAATATTAAGAAATCTGTCAATTTTAATGCGAATTAAGGGCTTCTACATAGTTTGAACACTTGACATTTGTAAGAATTTTCGAACTTCTAAATGCGCATTTACAACTCAGTCTGAACATAGTATAAGGAAAATTTATATAAAAATATTGAAATTGAAAAACAGTTTATTTGAATATTTCCCACGAGCTGCGTCCATATAAAACGCCATTTAGTGGAATATTTTATTTTCTTTTTGTGGAAATATAATTTGTGAGTGCGGTGGTGAGTGCGATGCATAATGAAATCATGTAGAGTGGAGTGACATTCTTGAGAAAATACCGAGTTGTCACCCCACCTTACATGAATTTATCATGCATCGCACTCAGCACCGCACTCACAAATCATATTTGCCAAATATCCATACTATATTACCCTTGCAACATTAACTAAATGAGAGCTATAAGAAACCTGCAACTGCTGGTGCGAAGAAACTGCAGCAGCATCGCACAGGAACAGAGTGCGATGCTGCTGCTGCTTGGCGGCTGCTTGGCAGCTGTATGGAATATGTGTGTCATTGTGTGGCATAAATAAAATTTAAATACGGGGGAACAAAAGAGTTTTAAGGAAAATATTTGATTTATCCACGTAAATATTTAAATAAAATATATACTCAGGCGTGGATAATGTTAATATGCGTTATTTCCCTTAGTGTATTTACAGAGTCGCGAGTTGAAGGTGCTTTCGGTTGGTCACGTTATTAGGAACATATATAGTTTTTTTCAGTTTTTTCTTAATTAAGTACGAAAATCGAGGTAAGTTCTACATTGGTGGTATTCCTCTTAAAATCGAAATTTTTTAATTTCGTAATAGAATTACGGAAAATAATAGTTCATGAGTACGTCAAGGAGAAAAAGTCAATTCGTGCAATTGTAAAAGACCTTTTGTATTCAAAATCAATGGTTCACAATGCAATTGTTCATTATGGAAGCCATGGGACCACTGAAAACAAAATAAGGAAGCCGACGCAAAAAAAAAAAAAAAAACACGAGTGCAGCAGAAAATAGAATAATTTGCAGAACAAGCAAAGCTGATCATTTTCTGACTTCTACGCAAATCCACAGCCAAATAAAGAACAACTAAACTAATATCAACAAGTACCGTAAGACGCCGATTGCTCGATGGTGGACTCCGCGGATGTATTTCAAAGAAAAAGCCGCATGTTTCAAAAAAGAATTTAAAACATCGAATTCATACTTTGGAGTGATGAATCAAAATTCAACTTGTTTGGATCAGATGGAAAAAAGTATGTGTGTCGTCCTCCAAACAAAAAACTCAATCCTCGCTATACTTTAAAGACCATAAAGCACGGTGGCGGGAATATTATGGTGTGGGGAGCTTTTTCGTGGCTTGGAGTGGGCCCTATTCGCCGGATATCTGAGTGAATAGACCAAAATATGTATAAGGATATACTGGTAAACACAATGAAGCCATTTGCCGACAAATTTATGCCTGCTTCATTCGATTTCATGTAGGATATCGACCCAAAACCCACTGCTAACAGCGTTTAAGCATGGTTTCTTCAAAAAATGTAAACGTATTGGATTGGCCCCCTCAAAGCCCTGACTTAAACCCAATTGAAAAGCTCTACGCAGACTTTGAAAGGGCTTTAGAGAAGAAAGCAACAAAAAATGCAGATGAATTGTTTTAAAACATAAAGAAAATATGGCAGAGCATTTCAGTTGAACGATGTCAGCATTAAGTGGCTAGTCTTCCAAAAAGATGCAATGCGGTTTTGAAATCCAAGGGAAATCCGGCAAATTATTAGATTTAAGTTAATTATATTGAAAACATTTTGTTTAATATTTAAAAACTCTTGTATATTCGGAAAAAGTTTAAGTGTCCATAATTAGTTGTCTAAAAAAAAACTGGTGAACATTTACTAATTTTATTTTTTACGTTGCTACGTATGGTTTAATTTTCTTCTTTTTTTTTTGCAAATTATCTACATAAATACATATAAGTTACTTGTAAATAAATAAATATACAACTTCCTATAAAAATAATAACTCCATGTCACGGTTTTTTTGTCACAACAGCCGTTCTTGGACAACCTTCACGAAATTCGTCTTGGAGAGAACGACGACCACACTCGAACTCATTGAACCAGCGTTTTACAGTCACTGGATGTAATGCTTTATCACCAAAAATCGAACTAAGTTGATCGATGCATTCTGTTCTTGTCAATCCACGTGGAAAATAGTAAAAAATCATCACCCGAAAATGTTCACGTGTTAATTCTCTTTTTTTCTGAAATACAATTTTCAAACCACAGTAAACAACATAATAAGCGCACATACACCAAAACGTTGTGAGTACGTTTATGCTGGAAAATGTTTAATTTTCAAATGAAACTGTTAGAATTCATCTGACAATGCTAAGTTTTGCCGAAGCGCAAGATTTAAAAGGCAGCTCTCACAATAGATTAATATGTTCTAAGATTGACTTTTTTGACATTTTCTAGAGCTTTGTTAATTTATAGTGGCTAGAAGAGACGTGGGTAAAAAAAAATTTGGAAAAACCCCTTTGAGGAGATTAGTTATGCATTAGAAATCTCTTCAGCGAGGTGATTCGTATGTAGCTATATCGGTCAAACAAACAAACAAACGGACCTTTTGTTTTATTGACAATATTACTTGAAAACTTAGAGATTTTCATGTTAATATGTAATGCTTATATCTGAAAATTTAAATAAATATTTCATTTGGCTACAATATATTACTCGTAAATGTTCTTCTGCATATTCATCTCTGCCTTTCGATGAAAATATTTTTGTATATTCAGAGAATTCAAATTTTAATCACGTGCCTCATTATTGCCACATCTTTAACCAATTCAATTTTCATAAATTCTTCCTGAGCCAATCTAGGATATTATATTGAGCCATAATTCAATTGAACTAACGTGACGACGACAACAACGTTAAAGCAATAAAATTTCATATTAAACCATAAATAAAATATGAGCTGTATATTTATGTGAAATCATATTTAAATATATTCAGCAATGATATTGAAAATTTTTGGAATATTTCATTTGCAACTATAATCTATAAATAATGACAGATTATAGCTGGAAATAAATAAAAAAAAAACTCAGCATCTATAGCAATCACCTACATTTATTTATTAAGAACGCTTTGAAACGAAACTGAAGCTTTTATTTGTGGACACGTTAAAAAAGTTTGCTTCAGGCAAAAGCAGGCGCTTGTAGATATCACGAAACGTGCAATAAACTTGCTGAATTTGCCAAAAGAAAGTAAATATTTATTAAATTTTACCAGCAAAACGTGCTATTTTTCTATCTCTTAGCCGTTATATTGAAAATTATACCACCCCAAAATGTGGCAACTTCCTTGTCGTTGAGTGAGTAGAAGAAAATTTGAAAAAAATCAATGGGGATTTGATTGAATCTTCTGGCTATCAAGGATCAGGAGGATTGAGTTGAAATTGGAGAATAGAAAAAAACCTAGACTACCAAATTATGTTAATGTTTTTATTTATCTCATGCCTTGGTCAAGACACAACATCAGCATTAAGCTCTATATTCCACAATTGTTGTTGGATGCATCGAGACTTCCTTGCTTCGTTGCTTTAACGTATTCATGCCGTATGTATGTCCTTCTGACCAACATTTGTATTGGCACATGATGTTCGAATGTTTCTCGGTCTTGTCTTAGTTGTCCTTCCTTCGCATCTTTTCCATTTTATTTTAACTCAGGGTACAATACTTATATTGCATCGGCACGTTTCAATTGAGTCTCCTTTTAAGTTTTTTTTTTCAGTTCCGTTTTTTTGAGATAATAATATTTTTCAAAGCAAATATTAAGCCTTGATCGATTATCATTTAAGTTAAACGATGAACTCTCAATTTACTAGTTTTTGACACATGAAAAAAGACCGGGATCCCATATAAGAGCTCTATTCTCTTACAACCTTATATTAATTTTGACTTACATCACCCCTACAGCTTAAGAAAGGGCTCGAATAGTGGCGAATTGCGAAAATTATATGATGACTGTATCTACAAGAGGTCTCTTGTTCACAGATGGTCTCTTGTCAATCAAAAATTTCAAAAGACTTGCTCAGTACAAGATGTGAAAACACCGATACGACTTCACTCCAGCCGTTCGACAGAAAACATCGACACAGTGTAGCAAAGTGTTGAAAACAACGCAAGCACCTCAATTCGGCACCGTGATCAAGAATTCAACATCTCCACGCCAATCGCGTTAACAGCGAATATTAACAAAAGTTTTTGCCATGCACGCGTAAAAGGTCCAATATACTCAAGTACTGCAGCCGGCGGATCACCAATAGGCCATACAGTCTGTCTGGTAAGAACTTTATCGTCATAATTCCTAAACTCATTGCTTGATTTTTTTTTAAATCAAAAGCATTTTGTTGTATGTTTCAGTGGCTAGTTTGCAATTTATTTAGTAAAATGTACACTGAAAAAAAAAACATTAGCTTAAAACTGAACACAATGCGATCAAAAAATGTGTTCATAACCCTTCAGACATTTTTTAAGTGCCTCTTAAAAAATTACTCTAAGAAGAGTATTTCTTATGCGTGTTTTATGAGTACGCAATAAAAAGACTCATAAAGGAGTCTTTGATATGATTGTAAAATGATTGCTCAGAAATAAGACTTCAAAAACAGTATTTTTTATTCGTGTTTTATGAGTACGAAATAAAAAGAATCCCAAAGGAGTCTTTGATTTGATTCTAAAATGATTGCCCAGAAATAAGACTCTAAATGTGTGTTTTATGAGTACGATAAATGGCAAAATATGGAAATATTTTTATTTTTATTATTATTATTATTACATAAATGGAAAAAATGGCACATACGATAATTTCGCGCAAAGGGGTTTCTGAGGTTTTATTAGCATCATATCAATGTCAGAAATTAGTGTTTACAAAGAGTTTTTAAACCATTAAAGAGCCTTTAACATGAGACTTATGACTCTTAAGATAATAACTTCTATGAGTTCTGAAAGAGTCTTCATATGAGTCCTTAAAGATTCCATTACATGATCCTTAGAAAGAGTATTAAATATGGCTCTTTATATATTAAATATGGCTCTACATGATTCTTAGAAAGAGTATTAAAAGAGTCTTAATTTTGAGTTAAAAAATACTAATTTATATGAGTTCTAAAAGAGCCTTTATTTCGAGTATTTAAAGAGTCTTTATTATGAGTCTTAAAAGAGTATTGACTATAAGTCTTAAAAAAATCTTGATTTGAGTCCAAAAAGACCAACTTATATGAGTTCTAAAAGAGTCTTTATTATGAGTCTTTTAAGAGTCTTTATTATGAGTCTTAAAAGAGTTTTAATTTTGAGTCCAAAATGAGTCATAAAGCAGTCATTATTATGAACCATATTTTGAAGTCCACAACCTACGAAAATGTACTCATAAAAGAGTTTTTTTTGAGCGCATTATGACGATAAAAACTCATTTATATGAGTCCTAAAAGAGTCTTTTAAGAGTCATAATGTATGCTGGGAATTTTCCTTTTGTTTTCATATGTTTTTCAAAAGTTTTAAACACATTTGCTCTTTCAGTGTATAATTGCCCCTATTAACAATAATAGCTTCCCATCTACGAGGTATCCTTTGAACTAGTTTTTGAGCAAACTGCCGCAGCAACTCCCTCCAAATTTTTTTTTAATATTGCAGATGAGCTGCTAAGCGGTCCAGATACTTTTTTTCAGCTTTAACTTCATTATTTCCCATACATTTTCGCTCGGGTTCGCATCTAGAGACTATGAAGGCTAATCCAACACTTCAACCTCATTTTGCTCTTTCTATTCTTTGTACAAACGACTTCGATGTATGGAGTCGTCGTCTTCTTGAAAGATCCAGGTAACAATTCTTCCTTCAAACATTGAATCAGCTGATGGCAACAGTGCTCTGTGGCATATTTTCACCATAAGTTAAGCGTTCAAATTGGCGGTGAATATTTTAAGGCGTCCCAATTTTCGTTCCGAAAAGCATCCCTAGACATGAACTTTTACCGAGTGTTCGCGAAACTAATCTACACATTCCAGTACAGTACGATCGCCTGATAAAACCTCCGGCCCAAAAGGAAGATTCATCTGTAAATAATAAATTACTCCAATTACGATCCTTGCTTCCAGTTGGCTAAGCAAGTCTTTTTGCACGTAAGTAAAGGTTTTTTCAAAGTACTGCGATATTTGAACTCATATGATATTTGTTCGTAAACATCCTCGGACAGCATCTTTGGACCAATATACTCCCTTTTCCTGCAAAAGTTTAGCAGCTTTACGCAACGATAGTCCAGGATTTTTCTCAAAGACATGGATGATCTTCTTATCATCCTTATTGGAAGTATTTTTTTTTTCTCCACACCTAGGGAAATCATCGACAATTTTTACATACATATAGCGGTTAACCCATTTTTTCACAAAAGCCTTTGATTTTTTCATAATTTTTGCTACTGATCAAAGGGACATTTTCGATTCCTTTGAGTGCAAAGACAGAAACACTGCTTCAAACCGCTTTTTATATACAGAACTCATATTAATATTATACGCATCCACTTGAGTCAGTGCCGGACCAAGGATTCGCCAGAGGGGAAGAGGGGCTAAGCTAACAGTTTTGTAGCCCAAGGGAGGCTTAAACGGCTTTTAGGACTTTTTTCATTTTTTTCCCATACAAAAAATTCTCCAAGGCGATGGCTAAAGTCCTTCAAGCCCATATGTAGATATGCAACTGACTTGAATGCTCAAACTTAATTAAACTGTCTAAAATAATGGTATAAAACAATTGATCATAAGAAGCTAGGTCAAAGTCCTTTCAAGGGCTGAAATGGCCAGTAATTTATTATTTTTTTAATATAATGGTTTCTATCACCACATTAAGAACCAAGGCAGACTTGACTGAATAGGTATTCCACCTGAAATTCTTAGTTCAAAGCTAAAAAAAAAAATTCCTCGTTATTTTTGCATATTTCGTTCACGCGGTAAACCACGAAAATTCTGCCGATTACGCTCTAACCAGACAGAATTTACCTTCTTTAATTGGATCTTGGTAAACATGAATGATGACGGTGATTTTTGCAAGAAAATAGTATTTTCTGACGAAGTGCATTTTCATATTGGTGGTTTGGTGAGGATTGTGGGTCGAAGGCGTCATTGGACCAAACGTGTTCGAACATGACGACGGAAGAGTCGCCACAGTCAAAGGAGTGCTCTACAAAGACATGGTAAACAATTTTTTGTGGTCGGAGATGACACAGATGACCACTACTTTCAACTGGATGGTAACATACTACGTGTCATACTTGTACAAGTCAGTTCGCGAAACAATCAAGTTATTACGCACGAAGTTCCCTGTTCCTGAAATTTCGCATTTTGGAGACACCAATTGGCCACCAAGATCTTGAAATTTAACTCCGCTAGACTTCTTTCTTTGGAAATATGTAAAAAATTAAACCAATGCTAACCATCCGCAAACAATTTCAACTCACTAAGCGAACATTGTGGCGTCCGTGGCGTAGTTGGTTAAAGTGCGTGGCCGCTATGTCAAAGAACTTTGGAAACCCAGGTTCGAACCCCAGCAGCGACAGAAAATTATTTGAATTAAAATAATTTTTCTATACGGCCGCCACCTCTCTGCAGACAATGGCAAACCTCAGAGAGTAATCAAAATGCCATGTAAAGCTTCTTGAGAACGAGAACTTTCCGTTCATCGCCGTTCGGAGTCGGCGTTAAGCATGTAGGTCCGGTTCTCGGTCAATTTTGTACAAACTTAATAACACGCACAACACAATTGATCATAAGAAGCTAGGTCAAAGTCCTCTTAAGGGCTGAAATGGCCAGTTATTTATTTTTTTTTTATAAGCGAACATTGTAGTCGCCATCGCCGAAATAGAGCCCCCAATTATGGGAAAGAGTGAACGAAAATTTTGAAAAAAATGAGATGGGGCGGCCATTTCAAAAACATTGAGTTCATACATAATTCCAATGAGTCTGCTTTATAATTCGATAAAAATTTATAAGACATTTTAATCTTAATATTTGAATACGGCCTTTCATTATTTATATTGAAAACAAATTTGAGCTTTAGGCCAAGCATGTTGACAACAAGACAACATGAAGAACAAAGAAGGCAACAACCAACAACAACAACAACGGCTCTGTATAGAGTAAATCACACAGCTTGACTATACAGACTGTTTCATTGGCCGCTACACCAACTTATCAGTAGTCTTGTATGACTTTTCACTGTGATCCACTCAAGCTAATTAGGTTCTACTTATACTGCCAATTATGCCGAGGAGCTAAACACCAAAATAACAACAACTTCAATATGCTCTGATAGCGGTAAACCGCTGATCGAATTTAAAATATGCACATGAATTAAGGCTATGCCTAAAAGTAAGATACGATCTAGGTCAACCTAGATTATGCTGTTGGAACTTCTAGAAAAGGACTTACCTTTGTCAGATCGTTTACGTTAAGGGAAAATTTGTTACACTTATCCAGGGTTTGTTAAGGTCTGGAGGAATATTGTTAAAATTTTCCAGAATATGTTAGGGGCAAGAGGAATTGCGTTAAATAAGCATTCTTGAGAATTTAATAAATTTGAAATTGGCGGGAGGGACATTCTCAAAACGTTGTCAAGATATCGTAAAACTTCTTTGAAGTGATAATTGGAAATTTGACGCTCTATGACATCTGAAAGTCTAATTCTAAGTAATAAAAAAAAAAACTATAAATTTACCAAAGAGCAATGAGCTAAGATTATTTTTCTAAATGTGTTAAGTATTTTCCTTTCTTGCTTCGAATACATTCCTTGCTTAGTCCTACTCATTCCTTTATTTTAATATTGCTTGGCTTGACTTAAATGGCTTCAATGAACTGTCAGTTGAAATTCAGTTTTTTTACGAGTATTTTTTTTTTCAACTTAAAATTGCAAACTGCTGTTTGTTTAAACCTATACAATTCCATACCAATCCAATATATGTATGTAGGTCCAATAAAAATGATATAAATTCAATTTGTTCCAATAACAAGCAAAACCTTTTAAAGTTGTTTATCTAGAAACTTAAGGGTCAGAACAGAAGTGATTTGCATAAAAACGGAAGAAAAAAAAAAAGACAAAGACAAACAAGACAGTTTAAACCAAAAAACTTACTTTTAAGTTCAATAAAATGCAAATTTCAAATTTCTCCCAACTTGCCCTTTTGTTTGAAAATGAAGACACATGAAGATTTTTCGTAGGAAGCCAGTGTTGTGTGTTCGCATCTTAAGCTGAACATGTGCTTAAATATATCTTACGAATTTGCATAACGTCACCTAATATCCAAACAGACGTATCGGAAAAAAAGTTCAAAATCGACTTGTTGATTGCTTTTTATTAAAACAAAAAAATAAAGAAATTAAAAATATTTAAATTTTTTTGAATAGTAGGTAAATATGTTGCTATTTTCCGCTGTATCAGTTCAAAACTGTAGATTGAACACGAATTTAAATTAAATGCGTCTATTTTGGATCGTATGTGACGATAAACTTAAAGGGAACCGTTAAAGAATTGAGTAGCTATTTATGCCATCTATTGTTAAATGCTACAGTCCGCGAAAAAAGTATAGTGTACAAACTGATCATCGTATTTATCTTGGTAGTCATGCTTTGTTTGGAGATTTGTTATATTTATATATATGCGCCAGAGTTATGAGTTGTTCATGACTCAATTTCAACAGCGTAAGCACCATTGGCAATCCCGTTATTTTTTGTTTACTTCATATTTTCATTCATTCAGTGCGAAATAATTATAGCGTACAGTAAAGAAAATTTTGGTGCAGCTGCAAATTATTTCTTTTTTTCGCGTTATTTAACAATTTTTGAAGGTAAGCTTATCTCAAGCGGCTATTTATCTGCTTATTTACTTAATTTTTCCGTCATTCATTAAAAATAAATTAGATATGCCACGCGGAACTCATTTATCGCTTTTAGAGCGCACAAAAATTGAAACGCTGCGGCAATGTGGTGCGACAATAAGGGATATTGCAGAAAAATTGCAGCGAAATAAGAAAACAATATGTTCATACCTACAAAATCCTGAAAATTATGGCACTAAAATAAGAAAAGGGCGACCGCCGAAGATCGATGAACGGGCAAAGCGTCAAATAAAGCGCCTCGCAGTCAATAAAACCATTTCTCCAGCAAATATAAGACGGCAATTGAAGGTAGCAGTGTCCACACGAAGAATTCAGCAGATTTTAAAGGAAGACAATAACCTCAAATATGTCAAGCGTGTGCCTCAGCCTAAACTACTGCCTCGTCATAAAGCTGCTCGAATGCAATTTGCACAAAGGCACTTGATGTGGGATGATGAGTGGAAAGAAGTGGTTTTCAGTGATGAGAAAAAGTTCAATTTGGACGGGCCCGATGGTTTACACAAATATTGGAGGGATATGCGGCGACCACAAGACACGCGTTACGCTAGGAATTTTCAAGGAGGATCTTTGATGGTATGGGCGGCTTTTGCATACAATGGAACAAGTCCAATTTGCTTTATAAGTCACAAAATGACTGCGTTGGCGTATATCGAACTTCTCGACAGCGTTTTAGTAGATTTTTCTGAACAATTTTGCAGTGAAAAATTGATTTGCCAGCAAGATAACGCTGCAATACACAACGCAGGTGCAACGAAGAAGTTTTTGGCTGAGAGAAAGATAACTGTAATGGACTGGCCGGCCATCAGCCCAGATTTAAATCCCATTGAAAATCTTTGGGGGATACTTTCTCAGCGGATTTATTCTGGTGGTAAGCAGTTTGAGTCTCTAATTGTTGAGAAGGTGTATTCAATCCGAATGGAAGAAAATTCCGGTTTCCACCCTTCGCTCCCTAATTGAATCAATGCCGAGACGTGTAAATGCCGTTATTTTGGCTAAGGGAGATCACATTCATTATTGATTAGGTACTTAGTTTTAAATATTATTAAATTAATGCTAAATTTTTATATTGTACGCTTTACTTTTTTCGTTCCAAGCAAACTGAAGTTTAATTTTTTTGTTTATATGAATACTTTATTTTTGTTTTTAATTTTGTGTAAATATATCTCTGAGCTTCTCTTATTTATATATGTACTAAAATATAATGGAATAAAACATCATGTTTAAAAAAACTAATTTTATGGCTGTACACTATACTTCTTTCGCGGAACTTTTTCGTACGAATTTATTTCAAGATTCAAACATTTTCCTTATGTACTTTTCTTGGTTTGTTTGACTACACCAAGAAAAGTAATTATAAAATTTTATGATATTATTGAAAAAAAAACTCGGAAAAATTATTCAGCTCTATATTTTCCCACGTGAAAAAACTACCTTTTTCCGTAACATCAAATTATTTATAAATAGGTACTTACATATTTTAGCATTTTTTTTATTTTTGTTGTTTTCTTCATTTGAAAAAGAAGCCAGTTGGCTGTGTCATGAACACACTTGTGGGTATTTTGAAGTGGAAACGTGTCTTTATCTCGTCCTCATTCTTATCCGTATCGTTACCCTTATCCCCAAACGTGTCCTCATCTTTTTTATTATTCTTAGATTTGTTATGATAGCTGTCCTTCGTTTTATCCTAAACCGAATTCCGAATTATTTTTTTAAACCCATGTCAAATTCTTGTGACATTTCGTGTCCTAATTGTTTTCCCATTCCTAGCTTGAATCTTTGTTCAAATCCTAATTCTACTCTATGTCTATTTCTTTGTCCAATCATTATCTTAACTTCTCATTCTTTTTCTAAAGTTTGTTCAATTCCTTATTTATTTTACTTTTAGTTTTTTTTTTTTCAATCTACTTTTATGTTTACTTCTGTTATTGTATTAATTTTTTTTTATTTTTGCTTTTTGCTATAATTTTAGGTTTTGGTTTTATTGTTATATGTATTTTAATTCTTATTTTCTTGTTCTTTTTCTTTTGCTTACGTTCTTTTTTTTAATATTTTATATATAATTTTATTTTATTTTATTTTTCTTTTTAATCGAACTTATATTTGTGTATTTTTTTTTTGTACTTTTTCAGTATTTAATTTTATTTTAATTGATATTTTTATTTTTCTATTTATTTTGAATTTTTATTTTTATATATATTTTATTATTATTTGCATTATTGTTTTTACGTTATTGTTTTACGTAAAAATTAAATATATTATTATATTGAACTTTCATTTCATTTTTATTTATTTTTGTATTTTTATTTTTATTTTTTTTTTATTTAATTTTTATTTCTATCACTATTTTTATGTTTATTTTTATTATTATTTTCATGCTTATTCTTATTTTCAATTAATTTTTAATTTTGGTTTTAACCCTTTCCGTGGATTTGTCGAATATATTCGACATTGCATGTACGCATTACTTAAAGGCATTTAATTTAGAGTTAGTTATTGTTTGTTTTGTCTTGTTTGTTTTATTCGTTGCATAGAGACTACAATTATTCAGAATTGTGATCGTAGTAGGCGTTCGATATGTTTTATTAGTATTAAACGAGCTGTCAAGAAATAGATACGGAGTAATTGAAAACAACAAAATTCAGCAGCAAAGCAAATATATTCCGAGTGATCAAGCGATAGTGAAAAAAATTGTGAGTATTGATACAGGTGTAAATAAACGTTTTGTGAAAGAATAATTATGGAATCATAGAGCGGCTACTGTTGGCGACCTTTTTTCGGGTGTTACCTTGAAAGGTCGTTTTTTTTTTGTAGTGCTATACAGTGTAAAATTGTAATAACAACAGTAGGTGTCTTAGGAGGTCAATGTCGTATATATTCGACATCCCCTAAAACCCACTGGGGGTCTATGTCGAATATATTCGACATCCACTACGGGCCGGGAGGGGCACCCCAGATGAAAAATACTATTTTTCCTGGCTTCAGCGCAATCATATTACCCTAAATACAAATTTTCAGATTTTTAGCGCGACATAACATATTTTTGCCACTGAGAGGGTTAATTCTTCTTTAATAATTTGAATTTTTATTTTTAGGTTTAGTTTTAGTTTTAGTTTTAGTTTTAGTTTTAATTTTAGTTTTAGTTTTAGATTTGACTTTAATTTTCGTTTAATCTTGTTATCTATTTGCGTTTCTATTTTTATTTTTTAACCTTTTTATTAAGGAGGCATATAGGTTACAAATTATTAAAAAAAAATTTTTTTCTGGAATTTTTTTTCATAGAAGGAAAAAGATATCGTCTTCAAATTTTGCATATATATTAATTAACATTAAAAGAATACAAAAAAATGAGGAAAAAATAAAAAAAAACAAAATAAGTCCTTGTTTAAGTGGCTATTGCCTGAACTAGGATAATTTTTTTCCTCAGAAAAGAAACAAAATGACGACCGATTTTGTATCCTCGAAAATCGACTTTCTTCAAATGGCCGCCATTTTGTTTTTTTTTAGGCGGAAAAAAATTATCCTAGTTCAGGCGATAGCCACTTAAACAAGGATTAATTTGGTTTTTTTTAGTTTTTTCTCAGATGTTCCAGACTGGTGATATCCTGCAACCTTCAATTTCTTGGCATTTGTTAAAAAAATCATGTTTATGTTTATGTTTATGTTTATGTTTATGTTTATGTTTATGTTTATGTTTATGTTTATGTTTATGTTTATGTTTATTTTTATGTTTATGTTTTTGTTTATGTTTATGTTTATGTTTATGTTTATGTTTATGTTTATGTTTATGTTTATGTTTATGTTTATGTTTATGTTTATGTTTATGTTTATATTTATGTGTATGTTTATGTTTATGTTTATGTTTATGTTTATGTTTATGTTTATGTTTATGTTTATGTTTATGTTTATGTTTATGTTTATGTTTATGTTTATGTTTATGTTTATGTTTATGTTTATGTTTATGTTTATGTTTATGTTTATGTTTATGTTTATGTTTATGTTTATGTTTATGTTTATGTTTATGTTTATGTTTATGTTTATGTTTATGTTTATGTTTATGTTTATGTTTATGTTTATGTTTATGTTTATGTTTATGTTTATGTTTATGTTTATGTTTATGTTTATGTTTATGTTTATGTTTATGTTTATGTTTATGTTTATGTTTATGTTTATGTTTATGTTTATGTTTATGTTTATGTTTATGTTTATGTTTATGTTTATGTTTATGTTCATGTTTATGTTTATGTTTATGTTTATGTTTATGTTTATGTTTATTTTTATGTTTATGTTTTTGTTTATGTTTATGTTTATGTTTATGTTTATGTTTATGTTTATGTTTATGTTTATGTTTATGTTTATGTTTATGTTTATGTTTATGTTTATGTTTATGTTTATGTTTATGTTTATGTTTATGTTTATGTTTATGTTTATGTTTATGTTTATGTTTATGTTTATGTTTATGTTTATATTTATGTGTATGTTTATGTTTATGTTTATGTTTATGTTTATGTTTATGTTTATGTTTATGTTTATGTTTATGTTTATGTTTATGTTTATGATTATGTTTATGTTAATGTTTATGTTTATGTTAATGTTAATGTTTATGTTTATGTTTATGTTTATGTTTATGTTTGTGTTTATGTTTATGTTTATGTTTATGTTTATGCTTATGTTTGTGTTTATGTTTATGTTTATGTTAATGTTCATGTTTATGTTTATGTTTATGTATGTTACGTTAATTTTACTTTTAATTTTGCTTTTTTTTTGTTTTTACAATAACATTTAACTCAGCGTCATACAATACATTCCAGGGGTCATTAATATTGCTAGAACTTACGTCAATCCAGCACCTACGCTGTAAGACATCATTCTTATATTTTTTTATTTTCTTCATAAAAATAAAAACTAACTTAGCACCTAAGATTGTGTTTTTCAAAGTTATATATTTTGATGAGATCAAAAAATATGTATAACTTGAAAACAAAATAAAAATTTCAATAATGCATCTTTTATCCTCCTACACGAAGGATTCCTCCTTAAGTATCTCATATCTTTCTGTATTTATAAAAATCTCAACTTCTCTGTTTTTTCCAAGTTTAAAAATTGCATAAAATTCCTTTGATATATAAAAAATTTAAATATAGAATTGCAAAAAATCAACAACATAAAATCAAATGTTATAAATATTTTTTTTTCTATTTTTTATTCTGTCAGCAGGAAAGGACATGCTTAACAACTGCAAACGTGTGCTTCGCAGCAACAAGCAATCATCGTGATGCTTCAATGCAATTTTTGTGTGCAACAAATCGTGTATCGAGAATGTTTGATGGCAAAATACAAGCAGCAACAACAACAAAAACAATAACCGAAACGATTTTCTTTGCCATAGCAGCAATATTTGATGCCAACTTGAAGATGAACACGTTGATGATATGAATGCACACATGTACATATATTATTTGCAAAACCATCACATACGAGTGGATTGTGAAGGAGCGGTACCACCACATCTTGGAAATCCATGCTATACCAATAATAAGAACAACAACAACAACAACAACAACAACAACGACAACAATTCACTTGACAAGGATGACGAGAGCAAAGCTTAAAAAAATAATCATCACTGAATTTTCTTACATCTCTGCCAAAGATTTCTCAAAATATTTCTATTCTACTTTGCATACTTGTCAATATTCTCGATGACATGATGGCATGACAACGATGTTGTTCTTGTAGTATTTGTTGTTTGAAGGTATATAGAGCTGTCGTTTTGCTTTCTGAAATTTTTAAAATATTTTCCATTTTCAATGTTAGTTCTTAGAAGCTACATACATGGCTTATGATGCAAATAAAGTGGATTAAATATTAAATAAAATAAATATAGTATGTTATGTAGGACAAAGCAAGAAAATCATGGACCGACAAGGTTTGTATGACTTCAAAGTTAATGTCAGGCGACATTTCTTCGATTTTACTTATGAATTTCTAGGAATATAGTGAAAGCAAGAAACTAACGTTTGCAAAGACTTTGTGACGGGTGGTTGGTGAACGGTTTAGTCTGGCTCCCACTTTAAAAATGCGATATCAAGGTAGTTTTTCTTTAAAAACTTTCTTGCGAATGACGTCAACATTGTCCTTAATTACTGTCAAGCATACTTGTACACTTCTTCAAATATAAGTTAAGGATTTCATAAATGAATGCTATCCATCTGACGCAATCAAACATATGTTTCTCTCACCTTTGCCCCAGGATGTAAGTGAATTTGAAGCTTTCTCTCAATTTAATGAAAATTCATTTGGATAACAGATAAATCCTTAACCTTAGACCCGTTTTCTTGTTTTACAACTTAATCCCGTTTATCTGGGTTGTATTGACCCGTAGTGTAGTTTATATGGAAATTTTACTTTTTCAATGAGTTAAAATTAAAAAGTGTTGTTATTTCAACTATATCAATTTCAAGAATTATCAATTTTAATATTTGTTTTTATTTTAAAATATAATATGTTGGAACAAAATATTTGCAATTTACATATGAATGTTGAGAAAAAAAAAAAACAAAACAAAATTAAAAAAAAACAAAAATTTATAACCGATTGATAGTGTCGCTTCGGTTGAGCTGTATTTGATGGGATAGGCCTTGATGGATCTGTTCCATCATTATCATCGTAATTTTCCAATACATCAGGTTCTTTGTGTTTGTGAAGGTAACACGATTAACATGAATGAACATAATGCAAAGGTCAAAAAGGTTTTAAGCAATGGTAACACACAGCAGACGTTTATTTATCCTTTGTCGTGGTTTCTTGTTCTATTAAAGACAGTGAATAAAACAAAAATGAACAAAAAAATCATTTGATTTGGAAATAATTTATTTGTTTCTTACCTAAACTTGTAGCATACGAAGCGATTCTGTAAGGCTTTTTGGCTTGATACCAATCAAACACAAAGCAATCCTTAGGCCGTGTGCTATTTGGAAACTATTCACTCAGATGACGAAACTTCGAAAGTCTGAATGAGAATATTTGGCTCTTGTGAGGTGAATATGACTGTCAAAAATTCATGTAGCCCCAGGGGCTAGTATTAATTTTGACAATCGATGAGAGAATTTTTAACACAAGCAAAAATAAAAAAAAAAAACACTTGTGAGCTTGCGATTCGAAAAGGTTTATTATTTTTTCCAAAATTACTCTCGTTCAGACATGTTGATAAATTCTTTGGTTGTGCCATATATGGCACACTATGCATTTAAAGGTTAAATTTTTTCGCTAATACACTACCGAAATCTAAAACGTCACAATTTCTAGTTGTAAAAATATCTTCGTCCTTTTGGCACAGTAAAAATTACAGTTATATTTCGACAGAAATTGTATTCAAGTCAGTAACTTCCTTTCTACCACGAGTGAAAAGTTTCCGAATGGCACACGGCCTTATTGATTGTTTCGTTGGAGTGTTGCATCACTTTTCCAATTGATTTTTTGCGTGATATTACGCAGTTACTAAAATACAACACAAAAGAGAACACCACAGTGGGCAAAAGCAGGGCTTCGAAGCGCTACTTGCAGGCCTTCATATGGATTTTGAAGACCTTCCGCACTCATATCCAAGCCCATTATCTTTTTTGTATGAAACGAGAAAAATTTCTAGGCCTTCCTCTCTCGCGACTCTAAAGAGGCCTGCCAGAAGCTCTTTTTTGAGAATGCATGTTAAAAGACCTTCTTTATGAGGGCTTATAAAAGCACTCTCAATTCAAGCCTTATTATTCTACTTCATTTGTTAGGGCTGAAGAAGGGTTCTGCTTTAGTAGACCTAATTGTACCTATTTTTTAACGAGTGCTAATAAGAGTGTTCTAGCATAAGCTTGTGAGCTTTAAAAAAGGACAGCCTCTATAATTTGCTGGATGGCCGTGCAAAACAGAAAACAGTTAACTGCAGTGCAAAAAATATGCTGTTTTTTGTTTTGCAATTTCTATTTTGAAGTGAAACTTCCTTAGGTCACTTTACTTCATTCCGTCACACGATAGAGAAGAAGGGTATGTTTTATAGTAGAGAGAATGAGAGAGATATATATACATTGTATAAATGACTGAAAAAATGTCTTTGTCACCGCTGAGCGTCGAACCAGCAAACTCAAGATTTCAACCACAACGCCTTATCTATAGAGATAAATTCTCCATATAGGAATGTACTCTACATACCAATTAATCAAATTGCTGTAGATGCCCAGCGGAAAAATAATTTCAGAGTTGAGGACCTCATATTTTTATATATATTTTGTTCACAAGTTAAAAAACGGGGTAATAGCAGAGCGGTAAAACGTTTGACTATAACGCCAGCGGCCCGAGTTCAATGCTCGCTTGGGACAAAAAATAAAATTTTCTCGCTTTTTTTTTATTTATGTTTTTTATAGGAGAGCGCTGTGCTTTCCTTGGGCTTACACTTTATGATATGTTTCACTACTTTTATGTTTTGCGTTGCACAGAAATAAAAAATTTTTGAGCCCCATCCATAGGAAGGGCTTCTAGAAGTGCTCATTGGTACAGCGATATTAGGAGGTATAAAGATGCCAATAGTAGTAGTCTTAACATGCCTTCTTTTGTTAAGGCCTAGTATATTTGCCCACTGGGACTGCACATGCACAACAGATCCATAAAAAAGCATGTTTTCATATGTGTAAGTGTACATAAGTATGAACATTACATACGCCAACGACAGAATAATGCTGTCTCTCACTTCCAATGTACTCACAGTTGCAAAAAATGTAGAAAGGATTGCACAACAGCAAAAAGTAGTGAAAAAAGTACCACAAAAACTGATCCTTCACACAAATCTTATGGTAGAAAATGTCGGGTCATTTTGACCCAGATAAACGTATAGTACACATGTAAGTTTTTTGTCTCTGCTTTGGACGTATGCACAATTTTTTCATTCTGGTTGCAAAGAGAAAAGTTCAACAAATAAAATGGTATTTTTTTTTAAATTTTTGATTTTAATATGTTTTTTTTTTTTTTGCAAACTAAAAGTGCCTCGGGTCAATATGACCCGATAAACGGGTTTAAGGTTAAAATACACACAACAAAATAGCTTAGGAAAATAGTGCCGATATTTTTCATGAAAGAATAATTTCCTATTTTTGCTTTTTATCTAATGGAAATATTATATCAACTGTTCGCGACAATACACAATACTACAAAATTGAAAAAAAATTTAATCAAAAAAAAAAATTAAAAACCTTTGTGAAGCATTCCACTTACATCAAACTTTCACAGATAGTTTTGGAAGCTTTCCAAAAACCTTATTTATATGTATTTTCAATTTCAAACTAAAGTCTAACACGAGAAATTCTAAGCGTTTCCGTTCAAAAAAGCTACTTGACAACACTTGAAGAAATGTATGCGAAGTATGATAAAAAAACAATATTTTTTTTTTATTTTTAAGATAAACAAAAAAAGGAAAGAATTCTACGAAAACCAAAGTACAAGCAGATTGTTTACGAACCACCACAACTTCTTGTTATTGTCAACAAAAATCATGTTGCACTTATGTGCTTTTGCAAAAAGTAGTTGAAAAATCAATAAAATACTTGAAAATGGAAAAGGAAAAACATCACAACCAAAGAGTAAAGGAAAAAAGCAAAATTAAATAATCCGGAACATCAGTTTTGCATATAAACTATGGCAGGATTCTATGGCAGGGAATGTTGCCACACATTTACAAAGCACTTTCACATACACGCACTTACACAAACACACATGAAGATATGCAAGTAACTGGGTTACCGGACTGGATAGTATCTAGGTAGCTGGAAGCGTTGGTAGAAGGATTAAAGTAATCAACGCAGCGAAACGTGCTCGAATGTTTCTTAATAGTATTAAAATGATGCCAAAAGGATAGCAGCATCGAATGACATGTTGATGAAGGACAAGGATGTGTTACACTTACTGCAGCTCAAACATTATTGGATAGCAGCTCATGTATCCATAAATTCATTAATGTAGACACGGAGTGAAGGAAGTACACGCGAAGGATGTGCGCGCGTACATCCTTAACCATTATAATCCTTAAGGGAAATTTACAATTTCTTTAACTTTCTCTTACTAACGCATGAGTACAAATGTGCATTTGTATGTGTTCGTCTGTGTTTTTGAAATGGTGATCACATGTATTAACACCAAAACACTCAAAAATACACACTCTCACACAGCTACACCCTAGATTGGCACATCAATTTATTATGCAATTTTTAATTTTATTCTTGCCAGCGGTGTTTACTTTACTTCAAAATTGTTTTATTTATTTATCCAATGAAAGATATAAGGTTAAGATAATACGAGTACCTTCTCCTCCTATCTCTACCAGCGGATTTCATCAATCAATTTATTTATTCAGCCAATGTGAATACTTCAAAATACTGAACGAATTTTCTCTTCGACCTTGATTTGCTTGGCAAGAAAAATAAGGAGTTTGGGTATTAGCACCTTTGGAAGATAATCCTTAAGACAGCAAATTGATTTTAAAATCTATAAGTGTAGATAAACATTTTTAAGTTTACCATTTTGGTTCGATTTAAATAGAAGAAATTTAAAATATTTCGGTTTTTTAAATTTAGAATGCATTAAAAATGTTAACAAGTAGCAAATCAATGCAAACAAATTATTCCTGAATTCTTTTGCGAACAAAGGAAATAAAATAAAATCAAAAATAATTTGGAGGTTTTCAATATCCCCATAATAACAAACAAAAATATGAAATTACCTGTGTCATGGACACACCGGTTTGACGAGACAACGAATCTTTATCCATATCCTTATTTTTACCCGTAGTCTTAAATTGTTCCTCATTGTCCTAATACTTACTTACTTACTTACTTATATGGCGCTTACAACCATTGGTCGGTTTTGGCCTTGTATAAGAAATTGCGCCAGCCATTTCTGTTTTGCGCTTGCTGGCGCCAGTTGGAAACACCAAGCGTAGTCAGGTTATCCAACACCTCATCCTTTCAACAAATATGTGGATGTCCTCTTCTGCGTTGACCACCACCGAGCACCGAATCAAATATTTTTTTCGCTTGAGCGTCGTTTTCCATTCGCTCAACATGACCCAGTCAGCGGAGCCACTCGATTTTAATACGCTTAACTATGTCGATGTCAGCGTACAGCTCATACAGCTCGTGGTTCCATCGAATTCGGTACTCGCCATTGACGCAGATTGGACCGAAGATCTTACGAAGGATCTTTCTCTCGAATGCTCCCAAAGTCTTTTCATCAGAACTGCTCAACGTCCAGGTTTGTGCTGCATGTAATAGGATGGGTATGATTAGTGACTTATAGAGCGTGAGTTTTGTTCGTCGAGAGAGAGCTATGCTTCTCTATTGCCTACTCAGTCCAAAGTAACACCTATTGGCAAGAGTTATCCTTCGTTTTATCTCAATATTGACATCGTTGAAAGAGTTTATGCTCAATCCCAGGTAGATGAAGTCCTTAACAACTTCTATGGAGATTTTTTCAACAGTGACGTGCTTTTCAAGACGCTGGGACTATTTATTTGTTGAAACTGGGTATTTCGTCTTATCTGCGTTCACTGCAAGACCCATTCGACACGACTCTTTTACTAATCTGGAGAATGCTGCACTGGATTCGCGCGTATCATGGCCAATGATATCGATATCATCAGCATACGCCAGCAGCATAATACTTTTGTAGAATATTGTGGCACTATATCGCAAATCAGAAGCTCGGATGATCTTCTCCATCATAAGGTCAAAAAAGTCGCACGAGAAGGAATCATCTTGTCTGAAACCTCGTTTGGTATCGAATGGAGGAGTGAGATCCTTCCCGATTTTAACTGTGCTGCTGGTGTTGCTCAGTGTCATTCTGCAAAGACGGATGAGCTTTGCAGGAATACCAAATTCAGACATGGCGGAGTATAGATGGCTCTTTATTGGACTGTCGAAGGCGGCTTTGTAACCGACAAGACGATGGTGTGTGTCGATTTGTTTCTCTAGGGTATTTTCCAAGACTTGTTGTAGCGTAATATCTGGTCTATGGTGGATTTTCCAGGTCTGAAGCCACACTGATAAGGTCCAATCAGCTGATCCTTATGGGCTACAGTCTTTCATATAATACGCTCGACAGGACCTTACATTTTCAAGCCGAGCTTTAGCTTTCAAGACTTCACTTTGGTCGAGCAGCGGAATATTGTCCTAATATCGATCCAAATTTTTATTTTAATAAGAGTCACAACTTTTGTCCAAGTCATTGCCCGAATCCATTTCTTAATGCTTGTCCCACTTCTTTTCGCAATAAGCGTTGTCCAAATTCTTATCCTAATCCTTGTCTGAATCCTTCTTCTTCTTATCCATGATCAAATTTTTATTCTCGTTCTTTTTCAAACCCTTGTACTTATCCTTGCCCAAATTCTTGTCGAAGTCCTTATAAGAATCCATTTCATAATCCGTTCTTTGCTACTTCTTGTCCTAAGAGTTGTCCATATTTTTGTCCCAAATATTGTCTGAATTATTGCATAAGTCCTTGTTCTTATCCAAGACCATATCTTTGTTCTCTTTTTTTGAAGCGAAGCTTTTTATGCCTCGTTTTGTGATTTGCTTGAGTGAAATCTCAAAAACGACACTTTTTTCTTTACAACTTGAAGTTGCTTTTTGCTTGCGTCTATTACAACATGTAAAATTAAAAATAATTACTTGTCCGCAGTGGAAATTCAACCCATATTGCATCGATTGATGGTTCTAATCTCTCACCACCAGAGCAAAATAACTCGTTGAGCAATGTCGCCGATTCAATTCTAAGTATTTCCTTAAGCTATGTTGGAGCAAATCAGAATAATACATTAAAAGGTTTGTGTATTGGCTATGCTAGATTGGGGATTGTGTATTTGCTATAAAAATGTTGCTTCTACTTACTAAACGCTGGTTAAGTATGGTTTTTTTTTTTTTGTTGCATAGGGCGAAGGAATTTACAATTGACAACAAGTGCGTTTTCTAAGTGACAGAAAAAAAATTATTAATGAAATGCAATAAAATTTACTTTGTTATTTTAAATAAAAGAATTTATAAATCATTTTATTAAAAACAAAAAAACCATTAAATTAAAAATCTATAAAACTGCAAAGAAGCTTTGCTTGCTAGACCCTATTCGAAATTATTTTATAATCCTTTTCGCACTTCTTGATACTATCCTTATCCTAATCTTTTCCTAATTCTTGTCCTTAGCGTTGTCTTAATGAAATCCTTCCTGTGTCCTTTAACTTATCTTTGAATAAAACCTTTTTCTCCTTCTTCTTCTATTCCTTGTCCAAATCCTTGTTCAATCCTTATCCTAGTCCTTATATTTTTCCTGGTCTTAATCCTTTAACAAATCCTTGTCCTTTTTTTTAGTCCTTGTTCTAATCCTTGTTTGAATTTACTCCTTGTTCTAATATTTTGCCTATTTGAATTTTTGCTCTTGCTTTTGGCTTTGCTTTTGCAAAATAGTCTTAGCCTCAACGATTTGAATTTCAGTGCTACCCACCTATATTTATTTTAAGTATGTTCACACAACTTAAATACGTAGCCATCAAAAATATTTACATTTAAAATTTTATGCTACAATTTAAATTCCTTAAATGCCTGAGATAAGGCTTGTAAAAAATAACAGCTTCGGGGCTCAACTTAAAACTTGCCAAAGGAATAGCACATAATTGTCTTGGCAAGGATTTCAACTTAATATCTTGGCCATCTACTCAGTTCGTTTCTCGAAATCTAATTAAACAAGTTAGATTAGATTGAAAATAAACTGTTTGCGCTGGAGAGCTGCAAAAGTTAAACTTGAAATCCAGCGACTAGAGGGACAAAATTTAAAAAAAAAAAAGTTAAATTAAATTGACATTTTAAAGTAGTTATTAAGCAAGGGTTGTGTAGCTCTATGTTACTCTGTGTTACTGCAAAGGACATAATGGCAAAAATTCAAACGGAAACCGTTTTCTATGTTCAGAAAACTTAAGAAATTTTCTATATAATTATAAAAGTTTTGTTTGCAACAAAGTGGGAGAGGGGGGAGAAGGAGGGGTAAGAATGCGAGGAAAAGTAAGAAAAAATTAACAAATCTCCAAGCGGGGAAAAAAAAATAAAAAATTGAAGGGATTCGCCAGCCAGGCGGAAACTTACACAGTTTAAAAATAAAAACTGAGCAAACTTCAAATGCGCTTTCCTTTAAAACAAATCCAAGAAACTGACTTAAGGCCACCACTTACCTTTGAAAATAGTATTCTGCGAAATTTTTTTTTTTTATGTGAACTAACATAGTATTGGGAACATACTGTGAAAATATAAAAAATAAGTTGTAAATAAATCCATCGAGTAGTTTTTTTTCGTTTTTTTTTTTTTGTGCAAATTTTTTTTCAAATATGTTTTGTATTGGCACGTGAAGCACAAAATCACGCCATACGCCATTTTTTTTTTTTTTTGGAATTTTGATATTTGGATGCTACAGTTCCGTTATTTTTCGAACGACCCTCTTAATTCTAGTACCGACGATAACGGAATTAGTTTTTTACCTATTTCCGTTTTGCTTTTTATTTTCGGATTATGTACAAAAATTTTTGATTACAACCAGCGACATACCTCTTTTTTCTTGGCCTACACTAAGAGAAAAAATATTAAATTAATCCAAAAACTTTTTTAATTTATCCAAAAAGCGAGTCAATTTTGCACCAATAACGCATTTGCACAATTCGACTAAGTAAATATTTAAAATTTATTTAAATACTTTTTAATTAAATAAAATATTTAAATATTTAAACAGAATTAATAAAAAATATATTAAAATTATGCACGAATTTTTTAAAATATCTTTTATATATTTAATATTTGAAAATAAAACTCACATTTAAAGAAAATTTATATAAAATCAAGCGATACCCGGCGCGCGTTGCTGCATCCGGTAAGTATATTTGGATTCGAAGTAACCACGCTCATGTTCCACTGCCCGTTACAGTTTCCCAGCAGCAGAACATCACTCCCAGGTGACAATTCCATTATGAGTTGCAATGTCCTGTGATCTTAGCTTCCATAGCTATTCTGTATAGAGATTCGGGCCACACCGCCTTTTCCAATGCACATACCAGTTTTCCAATAGAAAGACTTTGGCAATTAGTAACTCCATACTGAGTTTTATTGTCATGCGACGTTTAGTTCCAAAGCTATTCAATATCAAAAATTTGACTTCTGTGGTCGAAGCCATAACCCCTTTTCCTATTCCCGTCCCAGTTCTTTTGTTTATTTAAAAAAAAACTTATTGAATCACACAATGTTGATTCTATAAAGTAAAAAGTCACCCGTTCCTTTTGTTAATTTATAAATTACAGGAAAACCACCGTCAAAACATGTGTAGAAAAGTTGCATGCAGCGAAACAAATAAACATAAGTAAATATATACATACATACATACATACATCAAGTCGGATTGATTCTCATTCTCATCAAAAAAATCCTCAACATGCTAAAGGTGGTCAGTGAATCCCCTTTTAACAAAACTGTGTTAGATTAATTCACCACATCAAAACTAATTTGTACATATTAGAATGTACTTCGGTCCAAATAGCTTTAAGCGCAGCAAAGTATGCATGTATATGTATTTGTTTGTTTGTTTTGTTGTATTGTGCTTGCTGAGAACAAAAAGAGTATAGTAGAGAGCAACATGCAGTTTATTGAGGCTCTCGCAGCAGAAACGCATGAAAAGCTAACGATCAAGCAATGCATGGCATTCTGGATGGTTTTTTATAAAACTTTACACTTTAATTAAAGATACTTATTATTGAAATTTCGTTAAGAAAATAACCAATGATCCTTTTGTAGCACAAATGTGATATTTTAAAAATTATTTCATAAAAATCGGACCAGTACTTTTGGAGTTTTGCGGCAACAAAAAATTTTCACTTTTATTTTATATAATAGTAAAAGTACATAAATAAATAGTATAGATTGATATAGATATTGAATTAAAAAAAATATATTTAAATGCAATAAGAATTAAAATTTATAAGAACCAAAATATACAGGTAAATGACAACCGGTGCAAGACACCCGTCAGAAAATATCGAGTTGTCACTCCACCCCACATCATTTCATTCAGCGACCACCCATCGCACTCACAAATAATGTTGGCCAAACATCCAGGCTTTATTACCCTTGCAACAAAAACTAAACGAGAACTATAAGAAACCTGCAACTGCAAGAAAAAAACTGCAGAAACAGAGTGCGATGCTGTTGCTGCTTAGCGGCTATTTCAGCTGTATGGAATATGTGTGTAGGTGTGTGGTATAAATAAAATTTAAATACGGGAAAAAAACGAGTTGTAAGGAAAATATTTGATTTATCCACGTAAATATATAAATGCACCGTGTATCTTTAAAGATAGAACCATTCTAAAAATTCCTACGGCTTTATTTTTGGTTTTATTTTTTTCAAATCGATTTTATATTATTAAGAATATTATAAGTCTTGAATAAAAAAATAGTTTTTACTTCTATTTGTCATAATTTTTAAAAAAATTATGTACAAAGGAAAAAAACAATTTTTTTAAATTAAATAAACACTATTTTAAACACACATTATTAACAGTTTAACTTCTAGGAACAGATAAATTATTTTGATTAGGAAAAATACTGACTGCTTTCAAAACATGTCTTTTTGTGATTTTAAGTAGTTCGAAAAAATCTCGATCATTTGGCACCTCACTGGGTCACTGTAGTTGGTTGTATCTTTAAAGATACAGTGTGAACTCCCTGCAGCTTTTGATAATTTTAACTTTTTAAAATAAATGAATTAATAAAAATTTCATAACACATTTCTTTTATTTTGATAAATTTTAATATGGATTTTAGATGTGGGTAAATTCAGATTGAATCTTTATAGATAAAACCACTTTTTTTAAAAAAACTTTTAAAAAACAAAAATTTTAGATGTGGGTAAATTCAGATTGAATCTTTATAGATAAAACCACTTTTTTTAAAAAAACTTTAAAAAAAAAAATTCAAAACTAAAAACGCAGTTTTTATTTTTACTTAATTTTACATAAAATATATGTTTTTCGGTAAAAATCGGCGGCCATGTGCATTTAAGGGTTAATATACGTTATTTCCCTTAGTGTACTTTGACATAACATACAAAAACAAAAACAACGAAAATAACAACAAGAAAAACCTTTTAAAAAAGTTTTATATATTATCTACTTAATAAAAAAAACCATTTGTCGATATCTTTTATAATTTTTAAGTAATTTCATTTTTAGCGAGACATTAAATTGAGAGTTGCCAAGGTAAAGGGTGCCCTTAAAAAGCATGCTGCAGCGAATACAATACAAGGAAGAGCAGGTGGATGAGACATTAAAGTTAATACCAGGTTTTATTATTTACTCTGACTTCCATTGATAGTATTTAGTAAATTTAATTGAAAATTATTTAATTTTTTTGTTTACAGTTCATACAAATAAAGTTTATTTTAAAATGTATTCTTAGTTTTCACCTAAAAGAAGTCTTTATATAAAAATAAGACAGTCTTTTTAAACTGATTTATTACACTAAGGGATATAACGCATATTAACATTATCCACGCCTGAGTATATATTTCATTTAATTATTTTCGTGGATAAATAAAATATTTTCCTTACAACTCGTTTTTTCCCCGTATTTAAATTTTATTTATTCCACACACTGACACACATATTCCATACAGCTACCAAGCAGCCGCCAAGCAGCAGCAGAGTGCGATGCTGCTGCAGTTTCTTCGTACCAGAAGTTGCAGGTTTCTTATAGTTCGCATTTAGTTAATGTTGCAAGGGTAATATAGCATGGATATTTGGCCAATATGATTTGTGAGTGCGGTGGTGAGTGTGATGCATGATGAGTTCATGTAAGGTGGAGTGACAAATCGGTATTTTCTCAAGAATGTCACTCCACTCTACATGATTTCATCATGCATCGCACTCACCACCGCACTCACAAATCATATTTTCACAAAAAGAAAATAAAATATACCACTAAATGGCGTTTGATATGGACGCAGCTCGTGGGAAGTATTCAAATAAATTGATTTTCAATTTCAATATTTTTATATAAATTTTCCTTAAATGCGATAGTTTTATTTTCAAATAGTAAATAATTGAAAGATATTTAAATATATTCGTGCATAATTTTAATATATTTTTTATTAATTCTGTTCAAATATTTTAATATATTATTTAATTAAAAAAGTATTTAAATAAATTTTAAATATTTACGTAGTCGATTTAAGTACATGCGTTATTGGTGCAAAAATGACTCGCTTTTTGGATAAATTAAAAAAGTTTTTGGATAAATTTAATATTTTTTCCCTTAGTGATTACATCTATATTTAAAGAAATATATTTTGTATAATGCCGCAAACACTTCGAATAATATTAACTCAAAAGGTCATAAGAAAATATTTTTTTAATAATATTAACCACAATTACATGTGAAGGCCATGCACACACACACATTAATAACTTGTAACTGCTTCCGTTGCCGTTGGCACAGAAATATTTTAATAATTTTCCTCTTAGATTTATTTATATGTGTATAGTTTTGTTTGTAGCATTGTCTGTATGTCGTTCTCCTTGTAACACTCAAAGCACTACATTTTAACGTAATTTTACTAACGCGAAAAAACATTTATTGACATTGCTCTTAGCTATGTTTTTTGCGCAAACATACTTTATGAGTGTCATATTATGTTTGTACATTAATACGACATACGTGCATACATACAAATAAACACATAAATATATGAAATTATGTCTGAGAGTGTGTTATAATTGTAATGCATCTCATATACCCATTGCCTTTAGACATAACTCGAGACATTTTTTACGACGTCTTTAATGACGTCCATAAAAAAAAAAATTATCTAAAGAAGATCACATTTATTATGAATGCCTTGACCTGAAAACTTCTTGCTTCAGCTTAATTAAGCTGTTTGGAAAAAGTTTGAAATGGCTGACAAGCATATTAAGATTGTCATGCACAAGATTGACAACCATGTATTTACCAGACAATAAGGGTGTGAGAGTAAGCAATCGACTTGGGAGTTAAATTTGTTGTTAAACTATTGCTTAGAGGCTGTCATAAAAGTAGAATAATTAAAATTAAACAAACTTGGGAATGATATATTTTATTCAAATATCCAAATTAACTATACTTGCTTAAAGTTATCGATATTATTAGTATTATATGATGATTGCTGAGCACAGAAAAAATTCAAGGCATTCTGAGAAAATTTCAAAATTCATTTCTTTCAAATTTTTAGAGCACAACTAAATCAATAGTTCCGAGAATTGTTTTTTGTATTTCAATTTTCTTATTACAAACACATAAACTATAAGGGCACTTATATTATTGTATTGTAGTATTGTGCCTTCTTCCTTCTCAATTCTAGTATTTGTTATTTTTCGGGCACCCTTTACCTTGGCGACCGAAAATGTGATGCCTCGTTAAAAATTAAATTGCAAAAAATTATAAAAGGAATCGACAAATGCTTTTTTATTGAATGGATAAAATATTCGACTTTTTTAGTATAATTATTATTATTGTTGTTGTTTATTTTTTGTTGTTGTTGTTGTTTTTGTATGTCATGTCAAAGTAGACCAAGAAAAAAAAGAAAAGAAATTGCTGGTTGTTTGTGCATCACCTGATAATAAAAAGCAAAACGAAAATATGTTAAGAACTAACCCCATCATTCTGTATCACGAAATTAGACACGAACGATAAAAAAGAAACGGGCAACAGTTCTTTCTTCCATACAAATATCTATTGCTTCTCGTGTCTTGCTTATCGTTAGAGTGCTTTTTCGTGCTTCAGAATGAAGGGATAATATCGTTATAATCGGTACAAGAATTAAGAGAGTCGTTAAAAAAATAACGGAACTGTAGCATCCAAATGTCAAAATTTCAAAACAAAGCTCCATTATTTTCGGAGTTATTCTCATACTTCTAGTACCAACGGGAATGACGGTTTTTAAAGTATGTGGTACAAAAAAGATTCAAATTGAACAATTTTTTTGGGATAAGTTTTTATCACAACTAATCGCGGAAAAGTGGGTTCGAGTTAAACGCATTTAAAGTAAAGTGTTTTCGAAATAATAAAATTTTATAACTTATGGTTTGAAAAGTTTTTCCGATGAATTTTGGAGATGAATATCACGAAAAAAAATTCATCCAAATCGGATGATTGGTTTCCGAGATATTAGGTGGAAAATACTAGAAGACATTGTTTTTAAAAATGTTCCTACTTTATATCCATTTGAAACAAAAAAAAAAAACAAAAACCAAATTTTGAGAAAAAAACAAAACCATTTTGTTTACACTAAATTACTATTATGTAGGGATGGCAAAATCTAGGCTTTTTCTTATCCCGGGATTTTCGGGATTTTAAAATGCAATTCCGGGATTCCGAGATTTCGCTTATTAACCGACTTCAAAAAAAAGGAGGTTCTCAAGTTCGTTCGTTTGTCCTTTTTTTTTAATGTATGTACATCATCGATAACTCCTAAAGCACTTGCCCGATTTCCGTAATTTTTTGTCAACAGATATTTATCATGAATGAGGAGGTCCTTTTTTTAAAAAAGTGGGCGATATTCGACAACGGGGCGTGTCACTATTAAAAAACACTGTATTTCAGTTCATATTGACATTAGGGTACTGAAATTTACGGTAAAAATACTAAGGTAGGCAGAGTTATTACAAATTACGATCAATAAAGTGGGCGTTATTTGACAAAAGGGTGTGGTCATATTAGAAAAACACTGTATCCCAAATAGTATTGACACTAGGGTACTGAAATTTAGTACAGAAATAGACACAATATTTAAAAATTACTGTAAAGAAAGTGGGCGTTATTCGACAAAGGGGTGTGAAAATATTAGAAACACACTTTATATCGAATAATATTGTCACTAGGGTGCTGAAATTTAGTACATGGGTAGGCAGAGTTATTACAAATTAATAACTAGTGTCGAATAATATTGACACTAGGGTACTGAAATGAAGTAAATGGGTAGGCACAGTTACTAAAAATTACGGTAAAAAAATTGGGCGTTATTCAACAAAGGGTTGTGACAATATTATAAAAATACTACATCTCAGTTAATATTGACACTAGAGTACTAATATTTGGTATGAAGGTAGGTGAGTAGGTAGAATCATTACAAAAGTGGGCGGGAGTGTACATAGGGTGTGGCACTTTGGGGAAAGTACTATATATCGATTAATATTGATACTAATATTATAAAGTACGTTAAATAAAGCAGGCGGGATTATAGAAAGGGCGTGGCACTTTAATAAAAATTGTAAAGAGAAAGAAATGGAAAATACCCAACAAAATTTCAGAAATTAATATAACACAAATTTTTTAAGAACAAAGTTTCATGTTTGAAATTTTCCTCAAGAATAGTATTACATAAAATTTTTCATATTTGTTAAAAAGGAAGAATTAAAAACTTTTTAACAAAAAAAACCGACTTTAAAATCAGTACAAAGTACACAAAGAGAAAAAAATATTAAATTTATCCAAAAACTTTTTTTATTTATTCAAAAACCGAGTCATTTTTGCACCAATAACGCATTTTCTTAAATCGACTACGTAAATATTTAACATTTATTTAAAAACTTTTTTAATTAAATAAAATATTAAAATAATTAAACATAAATAATAAAAATATATATTAAAATTATGCACGAATTTTCTGTAAAAAACTTTCAAATATTTACTATTTGAAAATAAAACTATCATATTTAAAGGAAATTTATAAAAAAATATTGAAATTAAAAAACAATTTAATCTTAATATTTGTATACGGCCTTTCCATTATTTATATTGAAAACAAATTTTTCGAGCTCTAGGCCAAGAATGTTGACAAAAAGACAACATGAAGAACAAAGAAGGCAACAACCAAAAACAACAACAACGGCTCTGTATAGAGCAAATCACACAGCTTGACTATACAGACTGTTTCATTGGCCGCTACACCAACTCATCAGTAGCCTTTGTATGACTTTACACTGTGATCCTTAGGTTCTACTTAGGTTCTACATATACTGCCAATATGCCGAGAAAGTTACCCGGAATTTATTTTAGGCAGAGAACGCTTGAATTTTTGTAACTGAGTTCTTATCCACTTTTTGATGCATACTGTACCAAGGTTAACAACATGGATCGTATCATACTTTTAGGCATAGCCTTAACTCATGTGCATCCTCGAAATTCGATCACAGCGGTTTACTGCTATCAGAGCATATTGAAGTTATTGTTATTTTTGCTGTTTAGCTCCTCCCTTTTTTCCACACTTTCATTTTAGGGTTCAGTTAGTTTAACTGATGGTACACCTAAGATGACGTGGAGACCATTTTTTTGTTATGAAAGACTTTGTTGTTTTTTTATGTGATAAACACACAACCAATAATTTTTCTTAACATTTTTATGGGCGTGCTCTCCCAGAATATTTAATCTTAATATTTGTGTACGGCCTTTTCATTATTTATATTGAAAACAAATTTTTCGAGCATTATATGCCTAATATTAACGAGTAGTTATAAAATGCCCTTTATTTGAAATCACTGAGCAAGCAACATTGGTTTGGGTCGGTACTGAAAGCAATTAAGATTTTCGCAATGCATATCAGCGTTGCCACTTAAAATATTTTATTATTTATGCCAACAATACGGAAACGATTCAAGCACTTCTGGCCAATATCATCCAAGCAACCCGCGAGCTACAGCCCGAAATCATCAACAAGGTCTTGGAAAATTACCAATTCGCATACATAGTAACCATTTGTCCAAAAAGTAACTCTGAACTATAATCGTTGTGTTTATACAACGAAGGGAAAAACAAACGAAGTTTTCAGTTGGGAAAAACATGTTTTCAATTCTTGCAATTTAAAAATCACTTGCGTTTATGACAAACGAAATTAATTTTCTGCAACTAAATGACGCGTTTCTCGCAATTGACTAAGTATTATTATGACAACTGTTGAAACGTTTGCAAATAACGATTTCAAGCACGACAAACAAAGTTCGTTCGCGGCAAGCTTATGAACGTTTTTGTTTCTTTGCGTGTATTCGGTGGATATTCTAAAATTTTCACAGTACGTTCCCAATAATAATTTAATTTATTTAACCAAATAAAAAAATTAAAAAAAAAACTTTTTCAAAGGAAAAGGTGGCCTTAAAACGCTCTTAGTTACAAAATTTCCTGTGGCTGAACACGATAGCGGGTATAAGCCGTTCAATGCTAAAATACAGACGCTTAAGGGGGGAAACGCAGCCAGAGGCCGAAAAAAAAGTCATGTTTGTGAAATTTTTTAAGGAAACCTATGGGATATTTTTAAATGAGGGTTTTTATACCTAAAAACATACACATTCAAGAGTATTTTTAGTTTTTTTTTATCGATCGGTCGTTACAGGTCGATACAGCATTTTTTGTAGAGCGCTCTGAAAAAAAGGTGGAATGTGGTGACCAAGATTGCTCCTCCTAATTTCATCAGAAACAAATAAATGAAATATATTATTAAACGAGATACTTAAAACTCGTACTCGTCATAGTCGTTTTTAAAAATATTGCTTTTTCACAAAATGGCGGACTTTCGACCAAAAATTCGTCATAATTTTGCCTACAAAAAATTAACGAAATTACAAAAAAAAAAATCCTATGACAAGTACGACATTATTATGTGTACAATAAGCCTGCAAAAAAATCAAAACGATCGGTTCCCTGAGCTTCGAGAAATCTTAGTCACCGACTTTGAAAACATGGTTTCGAGAAAAACGAGTTTGAAAATAAGCGCCAGCACTTCGCGCTCTAGAAGGCGGTTTACTCACTAGGCTATAACTTTGTTATTTTTTGAGATAAAAAAATAAAAAATAAATAACTGGCCATTTCAGCCCTTGAAAGGACTTTGACCTACCTTCTTATGATCAATTGTGTTGTGCATGTTATTAATTTTGTACACAATTGACCGAGAAAGGGACCTACATGTTTAACGCCCACTCCGAACGGCGATGAACATAATGTTCTTATTCTCAAGAAGCTTTACATGGCATTTGATTACTCTCTGAGGTTTGCCATTGTCTGCAGAGAGGTGGCGGCCGTACAGAAAAATTATTTTAATTCAAATAATTTTCTGTCGCTGCTGGGGTTCGAACCTGGGTCTCCAGGTTCTTTGACATAGCGGCCACGCACTTTAACCAACTACGCCACGGACGCCACACATTTTTTGAGATATCGAAATTTTCACCACATATTCTTGAGGCTTAAGGCTTTAAGAAAATGCAAAAAAATTTTTTAAAAAAAAAGGTCTGACTGCGTTTCCCCCCTTAATACTGAATTTTTAAGTTACTGATACAATTTTCTATATTATTATTCTTACTATTGTTTCTGAAACCTGAAATTTTTTTACATGAAAATTTAATAAAAATTCGTAGAAGAGAAGTAAGGGAAAGCAATATTAAAAAATGAGCGGACTATATTGGAAATATTTTATGAAATTGAACTAGCAGCGTAGAAAGGATTGTTTGTCCCAATTTGAAGAAGCTACTCGTGTAAACAATTTAAAAGCTTTTATTACTTACTTAAAATTGACTGAAAAAGGGATCCATCGGTAGCATGCAGTGCAATTCCAAATACGCTTCAGGGCAGCAAAGCCATGAAGCAGAATGGTTAAAGAAAAGAACGATTGCGAATAAAAGTTTCAATGGAGCAGCATATAAAAAAAAAAACAAATGGTTTGCAAATTTGTGCCAATAAAGTTCAATCAAAGTGTTTGCAAAAGAATTTTAAAATTTTTTCAATATTTTTCTTTTCTATTAAAATTTATCACCGGAGGCAAGCAAAAGCAACAAAAGAGCATTCAAGTAAAATATAGCAGCTAACAAGGAGAATTATAAATTTACATAAGTATACATATGTAAAGAAATGGCATAACGCCCGATATACATACATGCATAATTTATGTAAGTAAAAAATAATGTGTATTGGTGAAAAGGTTGAAGTTCTGCAGAATTAATAACTTTGCAGAATGTAAGAAGACTTAAAATATTTTTTGTGTTGCAATTCAAAAAAAAAAAAATAAAAAAGGACACGTAAACGATAAAAATCTTCTATATTACGAAGCAAATTATAAACATTCCATAATTATTAAAGCTAAGGAAACATGCATGAATATATATTTTATATATTCAAGAATTTGTAAATATATAAAAAAATTATGTTATATCAGCTGGTAATAAAGGTTTTATGGCAACAACGTATGCATGTTAAAGTGTTTTAGAACAAACAAAAACATTGATGGACCTCAAACTTTTTGAAATTTTTTTTAATTTTATTATGTTTTAGTAATAAATAAACTTTTCACTTAATGTTTTTTAAAGTGGGAAAAAAAAATAACTAAATCTGATTGAAGTGTTTTCCATTAGCTAAGTAGATGACGGATTTTCCTATAAAAACCAGACTAACAGTCATTAACACATGCACAGATAGTACCAACACCTGAGTTTTTTTGTCTTGCCTCTGCTTTATCCTCTTTTCTCGTATGCCCGTCTCGTCTTACTGTATATTAGGGTGGAGTGAAAAATTTGTTTTTGGAAATTTAAGATGCCTGTGTTATCAATCGATGACACGTAGTACTAGAAGTATTCAAGCAAAATTTTAGCTATTTAAGTCAACATATTAAGGGTCGTTTTATTCAGTTTTTCTAACTTTTGTTAACTTGTACAAGTTAAATAACTTTTGTCAACTTGCCAAGTGGTTTAACTCGAGAAGTTGAAAATTTTAATTTCCAAAGTTAAAAATTGGTTTCATTCAGTTTCGATTTTTGTCAGTTGACGTTTCTAGCATTAAAGTTAAGTAAAGTTATAATTTCTCAAGTTATCAAAATATCCCAAGGAAATTCAACTCATTTGTAGTAAAAAAACAAAAATATTGAAATTATAACTTTTGAAATTGTTTCTGAATCAATCAATCGAGTTTGAAAATAATATCGTTGCCGAGCTGAGTCAAAATGAGCTAATTTTTGTTTTTGGTTCTAATATTTAAATAAAGAAATTTATGAATTTACTTTCGTTTTGATTTTGCATTTACCTATATCACATTCAAAGAAGTAATAGATGAAGATGAACATTAGACAGAATCAAAAATTTGTTTCCGCCGTTCGAGCTCTCTAAAGTTAGAGTTCCTCTAGAATAAGAACGATTTCTGCATGCCTTTTTTTAATTGGAGAATATTCATCGGAGCCTTTTTTATTCTCCTGAAGGTACGTTTTGGTAAAAAAAATATGTTTTTTGCTTGGAACTTTTTATTTCTCACAGAACGCATTCCCAAATCTGCTAAAAAGATAAATATCTTACACATACCCAGGACAGGGGGGGGGGGGTTTGGGGGTTCAAACCCCCCCCAGGAGGATTTCGAACTATACTTTTGAAATCCACAGAACTATCTGATTATGAAAAATTTCCATGAAGCAAAGTTATATTTATTATGATATAGTATAACATGGTGAGACCGCCAAAAAGTTTCAGCCAAAATTCTTAGAAATTCCGAGAGAAAGATATCTTGTGATTACATCGCGACTAGTCCGACCTCTCAATTCCATCAGAATTTTTTTGACTTCTCTCTTGACAGCTCTTGACATCTGCAATACAACTGCTTTTCTAAATGTTCACCAAATCCTGCTGGTAATGGCTGCGCTACCAGTAACGACATCATCGAACGAACGCTCTTTTTCAACATTACGCCGGTTAAAAAATTACTTGCGTTCTACTATGAGCGAAAATCGGCTGAACGGATTGGCTGCACTTAATATTCATCGGGACGTTAAAGTTCGCGTAGATGCAGTATTGGACGATTTTTTTTCTGCACCCCGACGCATTAATTTATTGAGAGAATAGTTTCGTATAAAGTATTTGTATTTACTCGAAGTACTAAAAAATTATCTGAAAATGTACATATGTAATATGTATGTAACTGAAATCTTATAGTTTTATATCCAATATATAATATTTTCTGTGCATCCATTTTTTGATAGTTTTCTTTGTACTAAGAATTCCTTATTTTTTAGTCAAAACCCCCCCCAGGGCCAAATCCTGCGCACGGGCCTGCACATACCGACATGTTGGCATAAAACAATTTTTAAAATTATTTAATTTTATTACTCTTATTCACCTCCTTTTACTTGAATTTACTTGGAATTGAACTAGTGGGAAAGGTATTGAGTTCTATTTTCTTTTTATATATCGGTTTGATCAAAGCTGTGTGCGAAAAATTACAGAACGTAAGAATTCCAATTTAGAAATCTACTAAAACGATTAGTACAAATATTTCAGCATAAAACAATTTTTAAAATTATGTATTGTCTATATTAACTCCTATTGACCTCTCAAAATTTTTGCTTTCTTTAGAAACACATTTTGTTGAAGTTATTGTAAAAAAGTCTTTATTTTATTTATAATTGAATTTCGGCGTGATTCAAACTTAGTGTACTTTCACGAGATTTTTAAGCTCCATAAATATGTCCCAAGCAATTTTTATGCATAACCGGCATTGTCAATCCTTTTACAACCGTTTTCGCTAATATTTTGTACTTTTTTGTCATAAAAAATGTGCAATTAAGTAAGCTATGGCTTTCTATTCCGGGCTCTTCGAATTTATCTCTAGTGAACATTTTTTTTATACCATAATGTTGGTACGTGTAAGATATTTATTTTTTTAGCAGATTTGGGTATGCGTTCTGTAAAAAATAAAAAGTTAGCAGCAAATACCATGTTTTTTTTTACCAAAAAGGAATTTTAGGAGAATCAAAAAGGCTCCAATAAATTTTCTCTGATTTGAAAAAAATAAGTATGCAGAAATCGTTCTTATGAGTTATTCTTACTTTTGAGATCGATCCCGGATGGCTGACCTTTTTTTCCCCATACAAAACGATTCGGCCTAAAGAACATTAACATTGGCATTGATTGGTTAACCCTTTCAGTGCCAAATTAGCCCTGGCAATGCCAAACATTCCAAACTTCGTTCAGGGTCAGTTTTTGACTAAAATAAGCTGAGTGTGAAGTTTGAAAGCCATACTGCTTTCCTAATAGATACTAAAAAAATTTTTAGAAAAATTAAAAAAAAAATTTAAAAACTTCTAGTGCTATAAATATCACATATTTTTTCTAACTAAAAATTTAAGTAAGATCTCTTACATTCGTAGTATTAAATTAAATTACATTTAGCTTTAGAAAATTCTCGGAAATATATAAAAATATAATTTTTTAATTTTCTCTTTTTTGAATTCGCGTGGCCGCGTTGTCGCGCACATGAATTCACTTGGAATAACTTTCAAAAACATGTTATTAAAATTAATTTTCGTATTTTTTACTTTCTCTTCTTTTTCATCACATTTCAATCTATTATTAAAAATGTATTATTAAAAAGCGGGGTGTCCCAAACTAGAAACAGAGCCACAAAGCAAACTGATGTCGTATGGCAACAAATATGCCGAAAGGGTTAACATAAAAATATTATGCGTGTTGATACTGTACACTTTACAGTAATAAATATTATATTGTTTAATTGAAAACGCGCCATAATATCTAATGAACATTTAAAAAGAACCGTCTCTTTCAATTTTGGCAGTTTTCAGCGTCCTTGTCTCATGGCGATTGAATTCTAATGTGTGTGCAGTTAATTGCACCAATTGTGCGCGGAAATTTGGATCTTCTAAAAAATTCTCTCGAAACTCTCAGTAATTCACCTTGCGTTGCTTGTATTTTTACGAGTTGTTGCCTAAATATAACAGGGTCCATACCCATTCTATATAATACAATGTGCACTGATGAAATACACACTCAACTGAAATCCGCAACTGCGGCCTAAACTGATCCAATACCACCGTAGCGAAGGAAAATAAAAAATTGAGTGACTAGCTGTAATTCACGTGAGCTATTAGCAAAAATTTACTCAATTTACGTCGTTCGTCACAATGTCAATCGCAAACGATCAACAAAATCCACATCATCCCATTTGTTTACAAAATTTAAGAACTTTTGTATTCAATTGTAGCCTACGGTATTTTTACGAATGAAACAAAAAGCTCAAGTTATACCAAATATCCCAAGTTAAATCCAATAACTGCAGCCAATTTCGGAAGTCATTGAAATCACAAGTTGACGAAAGTTATAAAACTCAAGTTATATCAAATTTTCAATTTCAAAAGTTATAACAGAAATATTGTACTGAATAAACAAATTTTTTTTTTCAGTTTCAAAAAATCCTAAAGTTATTTATAACTCTCAAGTTACAAAAGTGAATAAAACGGCCCTAAGATGGCGCATCAGGTTAGATCTTCAGAAAAAATATTTTTTTTTTTTTGTCTTACAAACAGAATTTTATTTATTTTTTATACTCAAAAAAACTTACTGAATGACGAGCTATGAAAAAGACGTTTTAAAACACCACAAAAAGTCGTTTTAACCGAAAGTTCCAGCATCATCTTTTTGACAAAAGTACTGAGATTTCGTCTCAAAAAGTGGTATGTCTTGCCTAGCTTTCATCCTCGTACGAATAAAACCATCTCTTGCTTCTGGTCCGCACACGGATAATGAAGCCTCTGTTACGAGTTTTACGCACCTCTCTATTGCTTGGGTGTGACAAGGATTCTTTTCAATTTCAAGCAAAGTACCTCCGCCGTTCGGAGTCGGCGTTAAACATGTAGGTCCGGTTCTCGGTCAATTGTGTACAAACTTAATAACACGCACAACACAATTGATCATAAGAAGCTAGGTCAAAGTCCTTTCAAGGGCTGAAATGGCCAGTTATTTATTTTTTTTTTTACCTCCTGAGGAAATGTTTGAAATTTCTGTATCGGTGTATTTTATTGTCATTGGAGGTTCAGTTATCTCTTCTTTCTCCTAATCTATTAAATCATAGTAACTAGACGTATCAATCTTAAGTTCTGGGAGTTGGAATTCTCGAATTTTCTTTCCTTTGCACTGACTTCTTGCCTTTAACACTCTCTGAACAGCCAGTTCCCTTACATGTGATTCATCATCTTGTAACATAACCAGCAATATATTTTCTGGGTGTGCGAAGAAGGCATTCCTTTGAATAATTTTTAGAACGATGCATCTCAGGTCATCTGGCAAATACATATGTACACCTTTTAACCATGTTAAATACACACGCAAAGAAATTTTTCGTTTCCAAGAAACCGCAACTGAAAAATTCACCAAATATACTTCGCTTGCGAGCTGTATTTGCCGCAAACGAATATTCAGTTGTCACAACTTGAAAATATATCTTATATATTTATACCGCAAGCTATTTCGGTCATTATTATTTATTATATGAATAATCCTTCTCTTTATGTCCGTCCGTCTTCTTATGGATTGCACCTCCGTTGCTATCTCCGTCCACGTATTAAGCAAACTACCAATTTCCTTATATAGTAACAATTTGTCCAAAAAGTAACTCTAAACTATAAGCGTTATGTTTATGCAACGAAGTTAAAAATAAACAAAATTTTCAGTTGGGAAAAACGAAGTCTTCAATTGCTGCAATTTAAAAGTCACCCGCGTTTATGACAAACGAAATTAAGTTCCTGCACCTATATGACGCGTTTCTCGCAACTGAACTGTTATTATGACAACTGTTGAAACGTTTGCAAATAACGATTTCAAGCACGACAAACGAAGTTCGTTTGCGGCAAGCTGGCGATAAACGTTTTTTTTTTTTGCTTGCATGTATCTTTATTTTGTCCTGATATTAAACCAGGTTGGAGCGTAAACTCTCATGATAAAAATGACTAGTTCTTTCAAATTTTTTGTCGGTTTAACTGTTCCAATATCTAAACGAAGAATCCTGTTTGCGAAAGTCAACCATCGAGAATGTGCCAGTTTTCCTGGGTCTTTGTTAGCCAAGTTTGATGAGACGTTACCAGCAGAAATTGCGGAACACATCTGATACAAGTATTTTTGATCGGTGCTCAGCAAATCAATGTTCAGGTCCGGCAATTCTATGGGAATGGGTTCAAACGCTTCTACTTTCAAGTCGAGACATTTGTCGATCTTTTTTCATACGATGCCAGAAAAACTATTAGGGCCTGTTGTAGTGCCGTCGAGACTGGAGAACAAATGGCAAAGTGGCAATTCATTTGCGTGTAATAAGCATACAAACCATTGTAAAATACGATTCAGATGCTTTTCAAGTAAACAATGACTTCATTTTTATGTCCCGTGTTTACAGCCAATTGCCACCAAAGTAGAATCAAATTTGAATCTCGTTTCAAGAAAGTCAACAATATTATTCTTAATTGTAATTGTCTTCCCAGAATCAATAAAAAGATGTACGATGTACTTAGAATCTGGCTTTGATATGATTGAAATATGTTCTTCAGTAATAGTCTTCCGATGTGATGTATTGCCAGTTTTAGTCATGACTAAAGTCTTGTCTCTGCGACCGTCATACAATGCATCGAAATGGTAGGTAAATAAGAAAAAAAAATTGTTTTTTTTAAAAAAGGGTATGCAATTTAGATCTATATTATTTAGTTCTATAAAATTTAAAAGATTTTTTAAAATATCTTTAATAATAAACAAATGCGATGACTTTATACAACACCCTGTTATTTTAAGAAAATCAAGTATTTTAAAATTGGGTTAATGTTTTAAAAATTACATCATGTTTTTTCTAAAAAGCAGTAAAGAGGATTATTTTAAAATGTATTTTGCTTCTGAAAGTAATTAGTATACATTTTGTATAAAAAAAATTTTCTTTACCTTAAAAAGAAACACCTAAAAACTCAAAAAGTTTCAAGTTTTGATAAGCTCTAACAAAAAAAAAGGATTGTTTGATTTTAACCAAACTTTTTTGTAATTTTATTTTGAGTATTAACTTTTGATTTCTAAAATATTATCTGCCCCTTTTTATAAACAAGAAAGTTATGCAGATTAAAAAAAATGACTTTTTGCGAAAAATGCTGTATGGAAAATTATTCAAAATTTTAAGAAAATTCAAAAGAGAATTTAAAGAAAAAGGATTCTTTGATTTTAGCGAAACTTTTTTTTAATTTAATTAAAGTATTTACTTTCCATTTCCAAAATATTGTCTGCCCCTTTTCATAAACAAGAAAGTTAAAAAGTGACTTTTTTGCGAAAAATGCTCAATTTTATATGGAAAAATATTCAAAATTTAGCAAAATTCAAAAGGTAATTACAAAAAATGATTTTTTGGTTTTGACGAAACTTTTTTGTAATATTATTTGAAGTATTAACTTTTTATTTCCAAAATATTATCTAGACCTTATAAAAATAAAGTTTGTTCGATAATGAAATAATTTTAGTAACACAGGGTAATTCAGCTAGTTTATATATAAAAGTGAAATTAAAAGAAAATGAAGAATTGGTAGCGCAAAACAAAAAAAGAATTCAAGCTGAGTTTAAGAGCAAAATGGGTCTCTTGGTCGACAAACCAAAGCCAGGATATGGGTCTACTAACGATGGAAACACAGCTAGGCGCTTTTTCTTTAACGTTGAACTAAGCTCGCAGATAACAGGCATAAACAAAAGTTTGATAGAACAATTTTTTTTATATATTGAGAGTTCTGGCAAGTGGCTACCCCATATATCTGAATAAGTTCAAATTGTTATTAGAAGAAACTAGGCAGTTGTATATAAATTTATATGGCTGGTATTATATGCGTTCATAAAGTTCTCATACATGGATGTGAAGTCATTATAGCATTTTCCTTACAAATTGGAACATTGTCTGAAGAGGCATTGGAAGCAAGGCACAAAGAATTTAGAAAAAATCGACCTAGCCATAACCATAAATGCTCGAGGATTAAGTCTAATACAGATTTAATGAAAATATTGTTGCTGACATCTGAGCCTCTCTTAGCATCCAAAATAACTATTAAATCAAAATTAAATGTAATTATTGATGAAGGAGTTGAGAAGTTTATTCAATTAGTTGATGACCCATATCTTGTTTGTAGTGATTCTAGCGAAGAAGTCAATAGCGAGATGAGTTCTTGGTTGTTTGTACATATGTATGCCCACTAGGGTGGCCCTTAACTTCATGCGCAATTTTTTTTTTTATAAATTGAATATGTGCGGTGCCCTCGTTTGTTTCTTATCATGCCAAAATTATATTCTGAAAATTTCAGGAAAAAATATTAATATTTAGACGTGCCGCAAAACGAAACTTCATTCGAAATACACATTCATATAGGAAAAAATTGTTTTTTTTTTCAACAATAATTAAAAGTAAGACAATTTTGTGTGATTTTCTAATCAACGAAACATAATATCGCATTAGGCACATAATTTATTTTTCCAACGTGCTATCATTCGTCGAAAACGGTTGACTAATACGAAAATTACAACATTTTTATTGTTTTTAAGAAATATTTTTTTTTTCCGAAAACAAATGAAATTAATGTAATAATTGTTTTTCCAATCTTTTATTGGCGTATGAGTATAAACATTTCTTTCCAAGGAGATATTATGTGTCGAAATCGGATAAAAAATGCGGAAACTCAAAATTTTTTGTGGAGCAAAAAAACTTTTTTAAAAAAATACTTTTTTCGAAAATACATATGTAAAATTAATTATTTTGTAAAAATTTTATGTTTCCAATTATAAATTGTATAAAGTTTGTACGTTCCTAACACAACAATAACAACAAAAAATAAAATCTTAATCAATAGATTTGTTTTTTTTTTATTTTTTTTTTTTATTTAAATTTAACACCGTTTATTATTCATAATTGTTTTTACTTTAGTTATTGCTCGTAGGGCCGAAATAAAATTTCACGACTGTATCCTGGATATTTCTTACGATAGTCCCGAATAATCTACATTTAAAAAAGTAAAATCTTTAAATTCTCAATCAAACAATCAGAAATACATATATACTTTTAGGAGATAATCTCGTTAGTTAGTGTTTTTAGTTAGGAGGCTATTAAAATCAGTTATTAATTTAACCGCATGTTAAGCTGTGTCGTTCAGTACTATTAGAGAAGTAACGATTTTCAGAACATCAGTGTAGTCATTTTGAGATTTCCAATCTTCCGAATGTACTTAAAGAAAATCTGTTCCAATTTTGAAACGTTGGGAAAGTTTCATCGATGGTGGTGATAAAAAGTCGACGATATTTTTATTAATAAATGTTTGTATATCTTCTTTGGATAAAAATACTTTCTCTCTGCTATCACTTTCAAACTGGTCATCTTCCTGGATTTTTTTAGCCATGTCAATTTTAATTTCTGTTGTTTCGTCGAACAACACAAAAGGAGGAGAAAAGGTACATTTGTCTATCTGGGTAGTACTAATACTCATGGAAACTGTAATTCATATGATATTTTTCCTGTGCTCTTTCTACATTATAATACTCGTAAGATCTCAAATAACAAAGCTAAACCAATTTTTAATTATTATATAAATCATACTTCTTTCCCGCTTCTTCTCCTCGAGTTTGCGCTTCCTATGAACATTTCGAACATTTGTGCAAATCAAACAACTTTTGAACACATCGATGGGGGAACTCGCAGGTATGCTTGCCTTTTCCAAAAATCTATGCAAGTTAAGATCACCTTTTATTCAATAAGTAAATTGTAAATGTAAACAAAATTGTATCTTAAAGATTCAAGAATGGTTTTGTCTTAAGATTCTTTTTTTAAGCTTAAAATTTGTTATGTCAGCAAATATTCTGGCTGATGCAATATTTCATCTTGTCATGAAATACTTTTGTTTATAATAAAGCAATCAAGCCATCCTCACTTTTGTTTATATTAAAAGCCTTTAAATAAGAGAAGAACTGATTTTTACAGATAGGTTTTTAGTCCAGCTCAGCCACTTGAGTTCATAGAGTGTTTAAGTGAAGTGAATAAAAAATAATGAACTTTTTTAAAAACACAGAAAGTACAAGTGTTTAATTAATTTGCATTCTTCTATAGTAAGACTTGCACTTGAATTCAAAGATAATTTCACTGTTTTTATTTTAAAAAATAATACTTGAAGGACATATATGTTAGAAGGTAACCAGTGTTTTCACTTTTAATAGATTCAATTACATATATTTTTTGTTTTAAATGTAATAACTTGATCGATAAAACATAATTGCAGAACGTTAGTTAAAATAATTTTCGAAAAAAATTAAATTTTTTTTTTCGCTCGACAAAATAGTTGTAGTCTTCTCACTTTGTAGCCAATTTCAACGGATGATAGATCGTTTGTGAGATAATGTTATGTTAAATACGATATTATGTTGAGTAGACTAGAAAAGAACATTAAATTGTCTTAATTTTAATTAAAAAAATAAAAATAAATAACTGGCCATTTCAGCCCTTGAAAGGACTTTGACCTAGCTTCTTAGGATCAATCAACTTAATTTTAATTATTGTTGGAAAAAAAACAGTTTTTTCTAATATAAAGGCATATTTTGAATGAAGTTTCGCTTTGCGGCACGTCTAAATATTAATATTTTTTCTTGATATTTTCACAATATACTTTTGATATGATAAGAAATAAACGAGAGCACCGCACATGTTCAATTTCTAAAAAAAAAAAATTAAGGGCCACTCTAATGCCCACATTACTTTTTTTACTTTTTTATTTCTCATTTTGTTAATAAAAATAAGTTACCAATTTTATTTTTCTATTGTAAATAAAATGAAATTTGCCTAAAAACTGATTTTTTTTATTAATACAAATGGGAGTATTTATGAGTAACAGATGTACCTCCCATACATAATCATGTAAAAAATTAACCTAGGAACCGACCGATTTCAACCATTTTTAGAACATGTGTATTGCTTTATTTTGCTAATCTTTCCACCGAGTTTTGTATAGATCAACCAACTTTTATATGTACCTCCCATACAAAATAATGAAAAAAATAAATATAGGTCCAAGGGAGGTACCCCTAGAAACCGCCCGATTACAACCATTTTTAGAACACATGTATTGCTTATTTTTTCTAACCTTTTCATTGAGTTTCGTAAGGATCGGCTAACTTTTGTATATACCTCCCATACAAAATAATGAAAAAAAGCAATATAGGTCCACGGGAGGTACCCCTAGGAACCCACTGATTTCAATCATTTTTAGTGCACTTATATTTCATTAATTGCCTAGCCTTTTGACCAACTTTTGTCAAGATCCGTCAATTTTTGTATGTACCTCCCATACAAAATAATGTAAAAAATTAAAATAGGTCCAAGGGAGGTACCCCTAGGAACTGACCAATTCCAACCATTAGCTTAAATTAATCCAGCACACAAAATTTCATTATCATAGGGCCACTCCTTCTATTTATGTTCCAATTTTGTATAGATATAATGCACTGTGCGTCATAGTAAATAGCCGAGATAAGTTCACTGCTTTCAATACCTCGCAAATCTTTGCGTATTTTTTTCCGCTCTCGACGTATTTTACTTCGGTCAATTACTTTTAATGAGTTGTCTGTACTGATAACATTCAAATCAAGCAATGCAGCGGTTACAACACATTTTTCATTTTGCATTGTGAATAAAATCGAGTCACGCTTTAGATCAACTACCACGGGAATGCAGCTAACGGGAATGCAGCAGAGATATGGCTATGAAAAAATTAAAAGTTGTATGTTTATGCATCCGTGGCGTATTTGGTTAAAGTGCGTGGCCGCTATGTTGACGAACTTGGAGACCCAGGTTCGAACACCAGCAGCGACAGAAAATTATTTGAATTAAAATAATTTTTCTGTACGGCCGCCACCTCTCTGCAGACAATGACAAACCTCAGAGAGTATTCAAAATACCATGTAAGGCTTCTTGAGAAGAAGAACATTCCGTTCATCGCCGTTCGGAGTCGGCGTTAAACATGTAGGTCCGGTTCTCGGTCAATTGTGTACAAACTTAATAACACGCACAACACAATTGATCATAAGAAGCTAGGTCAAAGTCCTTTAAAGGGCTGAAATGGCCAGTTATTTATTTTTTTTTTGTGTTTATGCGAATAGTTGCGAAATTACTTTAATTTCGTGGGTGCAATTTAGAACTAAAAATTGAAGTTTTCTGTAAACCACTCTCACCGTGCGCCACCTGAAAATAAAGTCGCAGATTTTTGGTTTTTTGTAAGAATGAAGCTTTCCTATCGGGTTATCGATTAATGATACAGGAGATATAAAAAAAATTTTTTTTTTGCTTGTTTTGCTCCAGCCTACTGTATATATTAAATGAATAACTTTGTAGCCTGCTTGCCTCTCAAGTATTTCACAAGGATTCAAATTTCACACTCTAGGTTCAAGACGATAACCTCTGAGTTGAATTTTATTATATTTTCAATGGCATTGGTTAGCAATTTTCAGAAGAAATGTGATTTTATGAGATGTTGCATAGAATAAGAATTGCTGGCAAAATTGCCAGAAAGGTGTAATATACAGATTTGACCTGAAGTTAAATGAGGTCAACAAAATACATCGAAATAACCTATAACCTATGCAATAAATTTAAGCTGAGATTATTTATGATTTTGGAAAAAATATCTTCGATATGAGTTTTGTTGTATTTAAATCGATGAATTTTAAATTAATTAACTCTTAGAGAACTTTGCAAATCATTTGAAAATGTGCATAATTTATAAAATCAGACTTTCCAATTCTCAAATTTAAATATACTCAGTCCTTGTTTAAAGAATTTATTAGTAAAAGGACAACATTAAACTTTCCAAAAGTATTATTGAATATCTTTTTATATTTTCCTATTTACTTGAGAAGATCAGTCTTTATTTGAAAAATGTTTTCAAAGTCCGACTTATTTGCAAGCTTGCCTGGGAGCTTTTCGGCACCATTTATAGACACCATTTTGTTTTTTTTTACTAAAAAAACTGAAATTGTCTTTTTCCATAACTTAAAAAAAAGATCAGAAAAGATATATCATTAAAATGAACTGAACTAACCCAGTTTCTCCAAAACTCCCAGACAAGTACACGTATTTGCCCGATATACAGTGGCGAGAAAAACGGTCGCATGTTTGTCAAACTTCGATGTATATTGCTGTAAAAATTTAAATATTGCTTCAATTTGCTTGAAATGTTAAATGTTGATTCCTTATTTACTTCTCTAAACGTAATCTAATATAACAAATTTGAAAAAGTAACATAAGCCAATCATTTCAAAGGAAAAACAAAGAAAGTGAATGCGTCCAGTTTTGCACGCCAACCTCAGAACGCTGTAATCATTGAATTACCGTTAATTTTCAGAAGAAAGCAATGTTTATTTTGATCTGCGTACGTATTGAATTTTGTCATTTTAAAGTATTTCACTATAGAGTTCAGTTCTCAAGTTGTCACTTCAATTGCAAAATTCTATCGAAATATTTAAAACGCGTAAAATGAAGAAAATTTCAAAAAATTTGGAAAACCGTATTGTGTTATTATTGCAAAATAAAAACAGCACAAGAAAAATAGCAGAAATGACTGATGTAAGCAAATCAACGGTCATTGCAGTACAAAAAAGAAATAGTTTGGAGACTTCGGGCAATTCTGGAAAAAACATAGCAGCTCGATTACAGTCGAAATCAAAAAAATTGGTTTATTGAAGATTGGAAGCGAGTTATATGGTCTTATGTAACGAATTATCTTTCCGATGGTAAGTCTTATTATTGGCACCGACCAAACGAGCAACTCCAAAAACACCAAGTTAAGATAACCATGAAACATGGCGGTTGTGGTATAATGATTTGGGCATGTTTCACTTGGTGGCACTTGCCGATCCAATCCATAAATCCAAAATATGGAAAAAGGAAGACTACCTTAATATTATGCAAACATATTTGCCTGAGTTTGTTGATCACTGCGTGTACCCTATGGAGGGAATCCTATTTCAGCAGGATGGGGGTCCCAAACATACGGCTAATATAGTAAAGGAGTGGCTTGAAAATCAACAATTCGAATCTTTGAAATGTCCTGCACAAAGCCCAGATCTCAATACAATTGAGAATTTGTGGGCCATTGTGAAGAGAACTCCGTCTCAGCATGATCTTCCCCCAAAACATGTTAACGAGCTATGGGAGCGCGTCAAGGTTTCCTGGAGCAATATACCACACAGCACAATAGAAAAATTAGTGGAAAGTCTGAACGAATAAATTGTGTTGTAAGAAGAATAGGTCTGTGGTCCAAATATTAAAATTTTCAAAAAATCAATAATTGCTGCGTACTGAGGTTGCCGTGCAAAACTGGACACATTGACTTTCTTTGTTTCATCCTTTGAAATGATTGGCTTATGTAATTTTTTCAAATTTGTTATTTTAGCTTACGTTAAGAGAAATAAATGAAGAATAAAAAAATTAAATTCCAAGCAAATCTAAGCAATATTTAATTTTTTACAGCAATATACATTGAAGTTTGAAATATATCCAACCGTTTTGCTCGCCACTGTACTTCTCCAACCGTGATGTTTGTATTATATTTAAAAACAAGCTCAAAGGATATTAAGAGCAAAGGTATAACTAGTACAGCCCTTTTCAAATAAATATTTTATTTTTAAAATCGAACATTAATTGTTATTTCTAACTTTTCTCAACCCTCGTTCTCTCAAAGAAGAACTTTAAAAATAAGAAACCCTACATATGAGGGTTTAAACTTGCGCCTAGCAATAAAAAAAGAAGTAGTTAATCAGTGCAAATGCTTTTATTGCTTTTCAAAGTACTCTCCAAGATGATCAATACATTTTGCATTTGTAAGAACCAATTTTGGAAACATTTTTGTAACTCTGAAGTTGGTATCTCCGAAACCAGGTTTTTTAAGACCTCAACAGTCTGTTCAGGAGTAAATAAACGCTCTCCACGTAGTTTTTTCTTAATGTGATATAAGAAGAAAGTCATTAGATGTCAAATTCCATTTCCCATTTGACCCGTTATTTCCACATTTTAGTGCTCAAATACTCTTTTTGAGGCGATGTGTGGGAGGATGATCTTCCTTCGGTGGTTGGTTTTCTTTAACTATCCGAAAACTTCCGGCAAACAAATGATTGTGCACCATTCAGCATTAACAGTTCCCCATTGCTCAAGTGATACAGTTGCAATATGACGGGTTTTTCTAGAAAAAACTGGCAACCATTTGCTTGGCTGGACAACATTTGCTGGGTTTTCTCACTTTGAAAGACCCAAACAGTGGGATGCTGCTTTGTTTCGGGCTCATAAGCATAGATCCAAAATTCGGCCCGCACCTTCCCTGCTATATTTTTTCAGCATTTCCATGCAAAAATCCACGTGAGCCACCGTGAAATTATGGGGTATCAAATTGTGAAATTATGGGGTTTGAGTAACCGTGAAATTATGGGGTATCAAATAGGAACAAATTTTCCGTACGCCTAAATACTCATGTAAAATCGAATGTATGCTAGTTGAACTAATGCCTAAGGATAACTCCACGTCACTGTATACTACATGCCGGTCTGTTCACGTAAATCATAAATGTGTTTTGCCACATCTTGGAAGACCTTCACGCAATTCATCTTAGAGAGAATGACGACCCCGCTTCAACTATTTGAACCAACGTTTAGAGTCGCTGGGTGAGGTACTTCACCACAAAAAGTCCAAAAGTTGATCAATGCATTCTTTTCTTCTCAATTCACTGCGAAAATCGTAATATCACCCAAAACTGTTCACGTCTTAATTCATTTTTTTGTTTTTGACGTGACGAAGTTACGTTGTACTGCTCTAGTTTCCAAAAAAGTTGAAAAATGAATTTTTTAAAAATTCATCTGCGTTTTATTGAATTGTTACTCGCTGGGTATAAGACCTATGATTAAAAAAATAGTATGACCACAAAGGTTAATTCTTTGACTATATTAAAAAAACAAAAATTTGTTACATGGGATTATTACTCGCTGAGTATTAGTGCTAGGATTAAAAATACGATACGCAAATAAAGGCCTACTGGAAGCCCTCACAACAAAATTAGACAAAAAATTTCTGACATCATGGGGACGCTGAGAGAGCCGCTCAAAGATGGATAACGCATCATTCATGCAGCGGCGTTGCATTGAATTTTTACTCAATGAGTATATAACCTACGATAAAAGTTTAAAAAGGAAAATGAAGGTTTTATACATGGCTTTACGACAAAAATAAAAAAAAAATCCGGCGTCGTCAGGTCGTGAATATAGCAGCTTATGTTACAGAAATGTAATATCGTTGCATGGAATTATTACTTTAATAATTCCATGTAATTCTTTTTTTACGACAGCATAGATGTGTTATTACGCCTCACAAACAAAATACAAAATAAATGCTTATCGTCATGATTTCAGGGTTTCAATCACATAATGCAGTAAAAATGCTACAGCCATGAAAAAACGTTGCATGGATTTTTAACTCTGTGACTACTGGTGCAACGCAAAATTTTAAGGAACGAAAACAAAGGTGAGGTCTTCGGGCTTATGACAAAAATAAAAAAAAAATTTGACGGCATATCAAAAACCCTCAGGAAACCGCCCAATGTGACGCATATGCATCACTTTTGCTGGATTAATTGAAATTAGAGCACAACTAATGGGGAAGCAAAAAAAAAGCTAAAAGAAAAGCACCAACTTCAAATCCAACAAAAACTCCAACTCCAACTCCAAATCCAACAACAACTCCAACACCAACACCAACACCAACATCAACATCAACACCAACACCAACACCAACACCAACACCAACACCAACATCAACACCAACACCAACACGAACACCAATACCAACACCAACACCAATACCAACACCAACACCAATACCAACACCAACATCAACACCAACACCAACACCGACACCAACATCAACACCAACACCAACACCAACACCAACACCAACACCAGCACGAACACCAACACCAACACCAACACCAACACCAACACCAACACCAACACCAACACCAACACCAACACCAACATCAACACCAACACCAACACCAACACCAACACCAACACCAACACCAACATCAACACCAACACCAACACCGACACCAACATCAACATCAACACCAACACCAACATCAACACCAACACCAACACCAGCACGAACACCAACACCAACACCAACACCAACACCAACACCAACATCAACACCAACACCAACACTAACACCAACACCAACACCAACACCAACATCAACATCAACACCAACACCAACACCAACACCAACACCAACACCAACACCAACACCAATACCAACACCAACATCAACACCAACACCAACACCAACACTAACACCAACACCAACATCAACACCAACACCAACATCAACACCAACACCAATACCAACACCAACACCAACACCAATACCAACACCAACACCAACATCAACATCAACATCAACATCAACATCAACATCAACATCAACATCAACATCAACATCAACATCAACATCAACATCAACATCAACATCAACATCAACATCAACATCAACATCAACATTAACAACAACAGCAAGAAACTTCGTCACGTCAAAACCTACGGGTGTGTCCACGGCACAGCCAACTCTTTTTTTTTTTTTTTTTTTTGATGAAATACAATTTTACACTGAACAAAGCGCACTAGAAAATTTCAAATTTCTGGGATTTGACCCATTTCTTCCTAATGGGTCTTTAAATATCCAAAAAAGGAAAAAACAACAAAAATGCTAGCGGAGAGATATTGCGGCAATTTTTTGTTTATTGTAAAAAGGAAGGATGGGCCTTAGCAAACAAAAATAGAAGAGTCTAATTTTAAGCGGTTTTCTTTTATTTTTTTACAGCTGAAAATCTAAATCTTACATTATTACGATATAGTTAGACTTTAATGGGTTAAAGAATTGTAGGAAAAGAAAAATTCCATCTTGTGGAATTGTAGGAGAAGAAAAAGTCCATGTTGTGATAGTTTTAAATGTTTATAATGACAGTTTTACAAAGCTTTTAATACAGCCGAGCTTTTAATACAACCGAGAAAAGACTACTTGAGCTTGACCTTGAAATCAACTCCACTCAATTAAACGCATTACAACAGAATCACAGCAAACTTTGAAAAATTCGTTAAATATTTAAGGATCTTGCTAAGTGGAGTAAAAATAGTTTCTAAGGAAATTAAAAAAAATCCTGACAAATAAAAACATCCTTACAAAGTTATTCGATTAATTTAATATAAATGCTCAAAGCTATTTTTAACATCTTCCGGTCACTTATGTTTGTCCAAGTATGGCATTTACTATGCCGGAAATCAAAAAAACGCCATTTTATTAAAAATGTTCTGCTAAGCAGTGAAGAAAGAAGATAAAAACTTTTTAAGCTCATTATTAAATTAAGGCTTAGCCAACCACAAAAAAAAATAAGAGAGCAGAAAAAGGTTGTAATCCTAGCAGCAAAAGGATCAAACAGCCGTTGACTTAGTAAGCTGCAAACAACAAAAGCTATGTAAATAAGCTATTATTATGTATATTTAAATGCTGCTGCTATTGCTGTTGTTGTTATCTCAATTTTATGATTTGACGTTTGTGTGCTTGATGCTGGTAATGCTGCTCACAATGATTGAAATAGCAACAGGAACCACATTATTATAAAACCACAAATGTTATGCAACCACCAAAATGGTCTTTACATAATTCGATTAATAAATTTATCGGTTCAATGAATTTACATTTTATCAAATTTATCAATAAATGTTAAATCGGTTTAATAACATTTCTGTGGTTTTATACTAACATACGTCAGATTTCATTTAAGCTTGTGTGTGTATGTTTGAATAATTACATAAAGTTATTGCAAAAATTCCATAAATAAAGAAACTTAATTAGAAAATTCTATAAAACAATAAAAGAAAAGCAAACATTTTTGAGTGTTTAAAGCAATAATTTTAAGCTTTTCTCTTTTCAAGAGAAAACTTAAAAAAAGTCCGAAATACTCTGCATAGTTTTGAAGTTTTCTTCAACTATGCTTAAGTCTTATAAAAAAAAAAAAAAAAAAACTGTAAACCAGCTACCAAGACACTATAAATAAATACTTTGCTGCCACCCTAAATTCTAGCTCGGTTCTTTATGGCAAGTGTAAGAAAATAAACGCCAACATTTCCGTCATCTTAATGTTGATTTTAAAGCCAACCACATAACTGCCTTTAAAACGCTGTGCTTTTTAATGCAGGATATAAAAAAATCCACATGTACATAACAACTTACTCACCATGACTTTCGGTTTTTTACCGCCTAAAAAGATGCTTTACGTTATGCTTCAACGAGCTTTATAGAGCTTAAAAAAAGTGTGTCTCTTAAGTTCGGTCATTGAAAATGTCAACATGTTGCTAGCTTGTGGGGAAAAATAAGTCGTTATAATTTTTTTTTTTTTTTTTTTTTTTTTTGTACTCAACCAGAAGAAATCACTGAAGTCTATAATGTTGCAAGTCATATATATGGAAAATTTAATGGAACTGATTTTAAAAATGTAGGTACTCAACTTTAAGTTATAGATCGCTACAAGATTATCAATCAGATGTATGTGAACCAACGCCTCTTGAAAATCGTGTTAATGTATTTGTTTGTTCTTATTATATTCATTGAGCAATTATAATTCCCAAATTAACATTCAAATATTTTCGAGTGTAGGCGTTAGCTATTCTCTTCATGTGTCACAAATAAGCACGCTTGTTGACATTTATTGATTATGCCAAAAAATGTCAACAATATACTTACTCATCAATATACTTAACAAGGAATTCAATTCATTTATGACAGACACAAAAGAATTGCTTCGAGACAAAACCCACACAAATATTTGTGCGCAATTCATTGTGATACCACTCCATCGAACATATGCATTAAAAATGATTCAAGGAAAATCAAAATTATTATAATAATAATAATACTTGAACGAGTAAGCTTACAATGTCATAAATTTTATTTAGCTAACTCTTCTCAATTAAATATGTATATTCAAACGAAGACAACCTCACATTTTTTTTTTTTTTTTTCAAATAATTTGCGACAGGAAATTTTTTGCTGATCTTATCAGCTCTCTAAATTTTACGTATACATCGTTGGTCAAGATTTGAAAATAATTTTTGAAAATGACCGACAATTTCGAGTAAATAAATACAAAATAAAACATATGTATATTAGACCAAGTCAAATGCTACTTTGTATGGAATCCTCCGTTCCTCCCCCCCCCCTGAAAAACAAGATGGTTGCAAATGAAGTAATTAGATCTCTTAAAAGTTCAAGAATTGTCAAAAATGGCCCGGTTCTGGTCCAAAATCCGGTTTTCGGAGAGTAATTTTAGATGAAATGTATTTACATTTTTCTAATGCATTTCAAATTTTTTAAAAAAGACCAAAGTACCTACTTCTGTTTGACTAGCTGAAGAATCTGATTCTGGAATTAGATTTGACGTACAATGAAGTCTGGTCCCAATAAACGCATTTTAAGTCAACATTTTAAGATTTTTTCATATAATTTTTTATTCATGTTTGTCCTTTGCATTGATCTAGGACATTTTTTTCAAAATTAATTAATGCATTAATGCAGCCCATTTTATGGTCTTAATAATTAATAAAACAAAAAAGAGGATCGACCCATTTTTGAATGAGATACGATATTTTTGGTACAGTGATTTTTAAAGGGATTAATTTTAATCATTGTGAATATGGATTTTCTTTTGCTGCACGAGTTCAGAAATATTGGATTTTGTTGTACCGCATGGAAAGAGCTTACAATGGTCTTCTACCACGTGAAGAAGAGCCTGTTTTTCCGCTTCCAATGACGTCATTTTATCGTTGTATCTCGACATAAAATTAATTGCTCTCTCAGCAGCATCGCAGCGGGGGGCACGGAGGATCCCAGATACTTTAACAAAATCCTTACAAATGTGACTTGCTCTAATGTATATCTACATATAGGCGTAAGGCTTTTTAAGTACAAGTCCAATTTTAATAAATTTAGTATGGTTTGATAGGTTTAGACCTGTAGATGTGCAAACTTGACTTTTTATTTCTTAAAAATTTATATTTTTTAAGTTATAGCTTATTAAAGTTTGCATATAATTGCATACAATTGTTGTTGTTATGTTGGTTTTTCTTTTATTAACAGCAGCTGAGAACAACGTTATCAAACTCAGAGCAAAACTATTCGCTGCTCACATTTCGCTCTTTTCTGTCTCTTTTTGATAGAGCGTCTGTTAACAACAAATTGAAATTCAGAAAAATATAAAGCTTTCGCGGGCTGCTCGCGGTGAACGCTCGCAAACAAGATACATACAAGTTTTTTTAATTTTAATTTTCCGCTCACATTTCACTTTATTCTGCCTCTTCTTTATGAATATTATTATTATTATTATTATAATTACTGGGGGCAGCAACGCGCACCGGTGGTCACTAGTTTAATATATTAATACGCACACATCGAATGTTGTCCTTTACTTTTTTAATAGTTATATTAAAACAAAAGGGAATCAAACTAATATAATTCGAAAGGTACTGTGCCACAGATGTATCGAAAAGTAAAAATAACTAGTAAGAAATGATCTTCGACTGGGTCGAAGTTAAAATACCCCCACGTCCGAACCAAAGTATATTCAAAGTTTGAAGCAGTAAAAAAAAAGTTTATTTGTAAAAACATTTTCGTGATAGTTTTAACAGAAAATATTCTCTTTTGTAAGAGTACAGATTATATATCAAAGTTCATATGCAAAATTTCAAGTCCATATATTAAGTTGATTGGAATTTAATGAAATTTTACATTTTTTGTAAAGTCACTTTGTATGGTAGGTAGGCGTGGCTTTCGCCCGATTGGGTTGAATTTATATACTTAGAGTATATATTAATTCTCAAAGCTCATATGCAAAATTTCAATTTCATATATTAATTTTTGTGGAATTCTTATGGGCGTTACAAATGGAGTGACAAAATTAATATACCCCGTTTACGTTTTTTAAACGTAATTATTATTATGTGATTATTGCATTTCAAAATAAAAGTATGCATTCTCACACCCATGGCTGTAATTTCAATTTCTCTATCAAGTTTTGCAAACAATTGTTCTGCTCTCACTCTCTTTCTCTTTCTCTTTCTCTTTCTCTCTCTCTTTCTCTCTTTCTCTCTCTCTCTCTCTCTCTTTTGTATACGGCATTCCACATTGGAGCCTGAACAGAATCAAAAATCGTTGCGGCCGCCGATCTTTGTTGTTGGAAAATACATGCAAAATGTAGACAAAAACGCACCTCTTTTTTCGCAACGATGAATCACACAATCATGGTATAATAATACATGGTAGCATTGACAACTGCTTATTTTCTCTTCAACAGGAAAACATAAACTGTCAAAAACAGCTTTTTGTGGAAATACATCAGCAACTGCTGTGGTTGTTGTTTTTTTTTCACTTCAACGTTTTCAACATTGCTTGTGTTTTCAATGGCGGATTGTGAGCGCTCTCTTTTTGAGTATATTTTTTGACAGTATATGGTTTCCCAAGCAACTGTCAATGCTACCTTGTATTATTATACCATGCACACAATTAGAATCTATTCTATTTCTTCTTTTGCGACCGACGATTCTCTCTCTGAGTGTAATTAGTGTTGCCATATTTTTTCTAAGAATTGGCTGTGTTTCATGAAATTTGCTTAGTTTTTTGTTATCTTCTGACATTTCTTGTTTGTGTGTGTTGTATTCACACAATTGAAGAGACCAATACATTGAAATGACATAGAAAATATAAATAAAAAAATACCAAATAAAAGCAACTTTGAATCGTCAGTCGCAATCGTTTCATTCTGGACGTGTTCTCTGCGATCGGCGACCAGAGAGGATTTATCGGTAAATTTTCCTAGTTGAGGTAATTTTCGACTCATTTTTTAGGCAGAGGTAAAAAAGAAAGGGGAGCAAAATTGACGGTTGTGGTGTACCGTCAACTTTTTGGGCTCAAAAGAGAACGTCAAAAAAAATTGCTTTCAATTCTTGACCAATGTAAAAGGGGTAAAAGAAACAAGTGAATTAAATTCAAAAATAGCAAAACAAAATAGTCGGTAAGTCCCGATTTATACATGTCAAGAGTTAACGGCCAACTTGTTGGTGAGATAAAAATATATGTATACTAACAAAAAAATTATAACGGTTCTTAATCATTTAAAAATTTTTTTATTGTTTTACTTTGCGAAAAGGTACATTTTCTCCGAAAACGGTAAATTTTTTCCAAATAGTGGTAAATTTCAGTTCGTCTCTCTGGCATTACTGATTGAAGCTGTATAGCATTGTTGGTTTTGTTGCCTTTTCTCAATTTCTCTCTCTTCGATAGATTTTTGACAAAAATAGACAAAATCATGGTTGAATAAATAAAGTTGTCGCAAGGGTGCCCATAAATGTAAAATCAAAGTTGACAGCTCATACAAAATCTAGAAGCGAAAATAATAACATGTAAATCTGATGAAGTTTTTGTTGTTGCTTTTCATTGATTTTGACAATATTGTGTACTGAGAAGGAGTACTATCAGCCCCGAGACAACCTTATTCATGACACCGTGGAGAGAGCAGCTACAAGATCCAACAAGGCATCAATCATGCAATGGAGTTGCATAGAATTATTACTTGCAGTGCATATACGACACGATAAATTTGATAAGCGAAAATAAAGAATCTGCTTTCAAAAAACCTTCTTCACGCCTTCTATGGTTTAATACCAACAAAATGTTGGAACCTAGATAGACACGTGATAAAGAAGTAAACAAAAAGAGCAACAACAAAATCTCAGTCAACTTTTTGAAATTTTGCGACTAGCAAAAGAGTAAAGCTTCGATAAAGGGAATAGCGCTTCTATAATTCCGCTTTGGTTTTATTGCTATTGCGCTTATTAGCTTTTCAAAGTAAGTGGACTGCTAAAACCGCAGAGACTACTGATGAGTCGGAGTAGCGTCCGACGAAACCATGGTCTTGTCTGCTCGGTTTGTTCTGCAAAGAGCTTTTGTTGTTGTAGCAACCTGTTGCTTCATGAATTATTTGGCATAAAGCTCAAAATATAATTCTTAAAATTATGTTTTTTAAGAATTATAAAATTAAATAAAGAATTTTTACTTTTTCTTACAACAAACACAAAAAAAAAATAAAAACAAAACAAAAAAGAAGGGAAAATTTGACGTCGTCAGATATAATAAAAATGCAATATTGTTGAATGGAGAAGTGCTCCGAAAAATTTAATTTTGTAAAAATAAAGCTGACCACATTACGAAAAAAAAAGTTAAGACACTACACCACGAAGGCCTTAATGCATTAAAAATCCAACACCAAAAACAAAACCTTGCATGGAATTATAACTTATGACTATTGGCGATACGGTAAATTTTATAGACTTACCTGACTTTCACTGTGATACACTTAACTACGAAGGTCTTACTTAATCGCCAATTTCGCCGAGAAAGTTACCCGGAATTTTATGGCAGAGAGGACAAAGCTTTCATAAGGAACTAGCGTTATTATCTACTTTTGATGCACCCTGTCAAGGTTAACCTTGATCGTGTCATACTTTTAGGCATAGCCTGAAGTTTTCTGTCACATTAATAAAAAAAAAATAAATGGCGTCATAAGACCTCTCAGGGAATCTCCTAAAGTAACTTGAATGCTACAAATTCAACAGCAAAAACAAAAAAACAAAAAACATAAAACAAATTAAAACTCAAATCAGGAAAAGTACTAGAACAAGGATTTGGTTAAGCATTAGGGCAACAATTAGACAAGGGATGAGAGCAAGGATTTGGACAAAGATTATGACCAAGAATAAGATAAGAAGTAGGGAAAAAATTTGAATAAAGATAATAGTATAGAATTGGATAAGATTTAGGACAAAAATTGGGAAGATGACTTTGACAAAGACTGAGACAAGGGTCAGGACAAAAATACCTTAAATAATATTTGGGACAAGATTAGGAAAATGTAAAAGCGCAAGCAATGGGAAAAGGCATAGAACAAGGATTTGAACGCACCAAGAACAAAACTTAGTACAAAGATTTAGAAAAAAAGTGGGACAAGGATTAGGAAAGTATTTGAACAAGGATAAGGTCAGGAAATTGGACATAAATTAAAACAAGAGCTTGGACTGAAAGAATTATTCGATCAAGTATAAGAATATCCTTATTAATTAATTAATTAATTAGTAATATTCCTTATTAATAAGAAATATTCTATATAAGGAAGACAAATTTGGGAACAAATAAAAGGATAGGAACAACATTAAGGACAAGGATAAAGATATACTAACACGTCAAAATCTACGGACGTGTCCACGAAGCAGCCAACTAATTTTTAACTTTTTCAAGACTTTTTTCTATGAAAATTAAAAGAAAACAAGATAAAAATCGATTTTGATAGGGTTGAATTTCGGCCACAGGCAATACTAGCAATAAATAAAACCCTGTAAATTCTTTGGGAAACATCTTTAATCGACCCACAAAAATACAAAAAAACAAAAAACAAAAAAATATATACATAAAAGTTCTGTGTCCACCATTTGGGTTGATATTGAAAAATTTCATTAAAAAAAATAAGAAACTTGTACTTAAAAGTTCTGTTTCTCAGAAAAACTGATATTTAATATCGAATAAGACGGCTTTGTAGTAATGAAATTCTCGATAACAAGTAAGCATTTTTTTCCCTTTTTTTCCATTTAACATAAAAATTCTCTTTGTTTGTCTGTACTTTGTCTGCATTCAGTCACGCTTCTGTTTCGTGATTTTCATGCGTGACAACTTTACTTTATTTAACATTTCATTTCCGCATCAATCCTTCAAAACGCAGACTGAAAGGAAACGTATTTGAAAAATAAATTTAATTAAAAATCACCAGTGCGAACAAATAAAGTGAAAGCTTTTTATTAAAGCTTTCACTTAATTAAATTTAATGAATTTGATTTTGTTGCTGGTGTTATTAACTTTATGCAATCACAAGCACACATAAACACATACACGCACACAAAGAAGACCTTTCCAGCTCACACTCACACTCCCACTCACATTACCACTTACACTCACACTCAACCTCACCTTCACACTCACACTCGCACTTAAAGCCAACCATTGTGTAAACACTAAAAAAGCACTTAGGACCGGAAGTGACGCAAATTTTCGAGCGGAACCTTTTGTTGTTCTCTAGCATTTTATTATTAAGTGTCATTTCGTCTTGTTTTGTTTTATATTTTATTTTTTTTTTTTTTTTGCATCATTCATTCAGTGCCATTTTTAGGCTTGATTCGGAAATAGGTTATTACGACTTTGCACTAAAATACACTTAAAAAAAATTACGATACACATGCCAATACGATACATAAAAATATTAGTAGTGATTTGCATATTTTACGGTGCAAATTTTTTTCAATGTAAAAAGGGTTGAACGTCCCAAGAACTTTGTCCATCAAGTTCTTGTATGTCATGATAAATGTGTTGATGATCCCTTTGTTAAAGGTCATCAAAATTTGAATTACTTTGCGTATGTTTTTGGTGGAATGAGCACTCCGAGTTTTAATACAGTTTGCTTTAATATTGAAAAAAGTAAATCATTTTAATCAGATTCAAAGATTATGAGTTTGTTATAAAATTTCCTATTTTATAAAAATGTTGACTTGAACTTTTTTTTTTTCAAGATTCATATCCAACAAATTTATCAATTTGTAAAGTGTGTATTTATGATTTGCGCAAGTATTCGCTTTTATTGTGTAGCAACAATTGATATCAAATATAATAATTCACAAGAACAATAAAAATAGCTTAACATTAAAATGAAAGCCATTTTTAACCGACTTCAAAAAGGAGGAGGTTCTCAATTTCGTTGGTTTGTCCGCGCTTTTTTTTTTTTTTTTTTTTTTTTTTTTTCTAAATGTATGTACATCGATAACTCCTAAAGCACTTGCCCGATTTCCGTAATTTTTTGTCAACAGATAGATACCATGAACGCGGAGGTCCTTTTTTCAAAAAGTGGGCGATATTCGACAAAGGGGCGTGTCAATATAAGAAAAACACTGTATTTCAGTTAATATTGACACTAGGGTACTGAAATTTACAGTAAAAGCACTGGGATAGACACAATTATTACAAATTACGATAAAAAAAGTGGGCGTTATTTGACAAAGGGGTGTGGTCATATTAAAAAAACACTGTATCTCAAATAGTATTGACACTAGGGTACTGAAATTTAGTACAGGGGTAGACACAATTTTAGAAAACTACTGTAAAGAAAGTGGGCGTTATTCGACAAAGGGGTGTGGCAATATTAGAAACACACTATATATCGAATAATATTGACACTAGGGTGCTGAAATTTAGTGCGAGGGTAGGCATAGCTATTACAAATTACAGTCAATAAAGTGGGCGTTGTTTGACAAAGGGGTGTGGCAATATTGGAAAAACACTGTATCTCGAATAGTATTGACACTAGGGTACTGAAATTTAGTACAGGGGTAGACACAATTTTAAAAAACTACTGTAAAGAAAGTGGGCGTTATTCGACAAAGGGGTGTGGCAATATTAGAAACACACTATATATCGAATAATATTGACACTAGGGTGCTGAAATTTAGTGCGAGGGTAGGCATAGCTATTACAAATTACAGTCAATAAAGTGGGCGTTGTTTGACAAAGGGGTGTGGCAATATTGGAAAAACACTGTATCTCGAATAGTATTGACACTAGGGTACTGAAATTTAGTACAAGGGTAGACACAATTTTAAAAAACTACTGTAAAGAAAGTGGGCGTTATTCGACAAAGGGGTGTGGCAATATTAGAAACACACTATATATCGAATAATATTGACACTAGAGTGCTGAAATTTAGTACATGGGTAGGCATAGTTATTACAAATTACAGTTAATAAAGTGGGCGTTATTTGACAAAGGGGTGTGGCAATATTGGAAAAACACTGTATCTCGAATAGTATTCACACAAGGGTACTGAAATTTAGTACAGGAGTAGACACAATTTTTAAAAACACTGTAAATAAAGTGGGCGTAATTCAACAAATGGGTGTGACAACATTAGAAACACACTATATATCGAATAATATTGACACTAGGGTGTTGAAATGTGGTACATGGGTAGGTAAAGTTACTGCAAATAACAGCTAAAAAAGTGGGCGTTATTCAACAAAGGGGCGTGTCAATATTATAAAAATACTATATCTTAGTTAATATTGACACTAGCGTATTAAAATTTGGTATGCAGGTAGATAAGTAGGTAGAATCATTAAAAAAGTGAGCGGGATTGTACACAGGATGTGTCACTTTAAGGAAAGTACTATATTACGGTTAATATTGATACTTGGAAACTGAAATTTGGCACAGGGATAGGTAGAATCATTATATGGTACGGTAAATAAATTAGGCGGGATTAGAGAAAGGGCGTGGCACTACAAATTGTAAAGAAGCAGAAATGGAAAATACCCAACAAACTTTCAGGAATTAATAAATCAAATTTGTTAAGAACAAAGTTTCAAGTTTAAAATTTTCCTCAAGAATAAATACTATTGCATAAAATATTTCATATTATCTAAAAAGGAAGAAATAAAAACTTTTTAACAAAAAAAAAAACCCGACTTCAAAATCACTACAAAGTAAAAAATAATTTTAAATAACTTTTCCCATTCATTTCTTGGTCATATTTTAAAAGCTATTTATACGTGTTATAATATTGGAAATCTTATCATTTTCATTTTTTTTTATTTTGTTTTATTATCAATATATTAATTGCTTTATGAACATAAAAGCTTTGAAGTCGGCGCTCATCTTTGACACACAATCATGACCTTTTACCATCCGTGCACTATTTGGTGCCTTGGTGACACTGTAGTAATTTTAAAAGCTTTGTACACATTAAAATTCTCACTAAACTGGTTTGGGTGAGCTTGTAAAGCTCATATTGAATATGACATAGTGTGTAACAGCTGCACAAATAATGCATGGAACACATTGGCTACATTCAGCGTACTCAAAAATTGCCAATTGAAAGAAAAAAAATCGCTAAGAAGCCTTTATATTCATAAAGTTAATAATATTTTTACGATAAAACAAATTAGAAAAAATTAAAATAAAAAGATTTCGACATAGTAAGATAAGCGCCGACTTCAAAGCTTTTATGTACATAAAGCTATTAGTATATTGATGATAATAAAACAAAATAGAAAAAATGAAAATGATAAGATTTCCAATATTATAACACGTATAAATAGCTTTTAAAATATGACCAAGAAATGAATGGGAAAAGTTATTTAAAATTATTTTTTACTTTGTAGTGATTTTGAAGTCGGGTTTTTTTTTTTGTTAAAAAGTTTTTATAGCACAACAATAGAAACAGACAACCAACAATCGTAAAACAATGAAAAACCTTATGCGCACAATTTTACTTTGACATTTGTTATATATACAAAAACATTTCCAGGCCGAGTATATTTAACAATACTTCTGCAAGTGTGAATGTTTTTTTTTATTGGAATATATGTATATATACAACTCAAAATAATTTTAAGCCGTTATTTGGAAAAATAGTTGAATAAAAATCACCCTTTTTGTTCAAGCCCGTTTAACACCTTTTCAACATTTTTATTTAAGATAATTTCCGCTTACATTTTTAACTTTAAGGGCTCATATTGCTCTGTTATTTAAAAAGGAAACTTTTTGGTTACATATTTCTATTCTTATTTTTTAGTTTTAAAAAAAGAAATTATAAGGAATTTCCACTCCGGTAGAAAGTAAAAGAAAGGAATTATTACTCACTGTGTATTGGAGCGAGGATTAAAAATATGATACACTAATAAAGGCCTGTCCTCAGTCCTCACAAGAAAATTAGACAAAAAAATTTCTGTCGTCATCTGGACAAAGACAGAGCCGCTCAAAGATCGACAATGCAACATTCATGCAGCGGCGTTGCATTGAATTTTACCTCGGTGTTAAATAAACTATGATTAATGTTTGAAACGGAAAATGTAGGATTTATACTTGGTCTTATGACAAAAATAAAAAAAAAATTCTGACATCACCACATCGTGACTATAGCAGTTTATGTAACAGAAATGTAATATCGTTGCATGGAATTATTACTCATTCTGCAGACGTGCTACGGTAAATTTTGTTTTACGACAGCATAGATGTGTTATAATTCTGACATTACCACGGTAAATTTTGTTTTACGACAACATAGATGTGTTATAAGGCCTCACAACTAAATTATAAAAAAATTTCTTATCGTCATGATTTCAGGGTGGCAACCACATAATGCAGTAAAAATGCTATAACCATAAAAAAACGTTGCATGGAATTTTAACTCTGTGACTACTGACGTAACGGTAAATTTTAAGGAACGAAAATGAAAATGAGGACTTCAGGCACATGATAAAAATAACAAAAAAAAAAAAAATTGACGGCGTCATGAGGTCCCTCAGAGAACCGCCTAATGTGACGTATATGCATCAATTTTACTGGATTAATTCCATGCAGCTAAGACAAAGTTAACGCACCAAGTAAAGTAAAAAAAAAGCAAAAGCAACACCAGCAACAACACTACCACCAACACCAACACCAACACGAACACCAACACCAACACCAACACCAACACCAACACCAACACCAACAACATTAAAAACAACAACAACAACAACAACAACAACAACAACAACAACAACAACAACAACAACAACAACAACAACAACCACAAGAAGCACCGTCACGTCAAAACCAACGGGTGTGTCCATGACAGCCAACTCTTTTTTTTTTTCAGAAACAAGGGTTTTTAGAGGACCATTTATGAAAAAACAAGAAGATTCCATAGAAGCTCATGGAAGATGTCCATGCAAGTGGAATATCTAACTCAGGGAATAACACGAAACGTCAAGGATGATTCGAGATTTTTTTTTTTTTTTATCTAAAGATTTTCGGTACTGCTATACATCCTAAACTTAAAATGTGAAATAAGTACGATTTCAAGCATTTTTTGTTTTCTTTTATTTTAAAAAGGGTATTTTTTTAGAACTTTTCTTTCAAATAAAAAACAAAAAAATAAATGAAATGGCCAATATTTTGGTTTAATTAGTTCGCAACTTTTAAGGCATTTAATGTTTGAACACAATTTCAGGCGACGGTGTCTTTTGAAGACCATCCAGTCAGTTCAATTTTGCTCATCTTTTTTCAGCGTAGCCGGCCTTATCTAACCAATAACGCACGAAATGTTGGTTTCCAACTAGTCACTCATAGCTTGTTTATCAACATAGACCAGTGACTTGACGTACCCTCTCAAAAAGTAGTCTTACGTATTCCAATCACATGACCTAGGTTGACAGCCCATGATTTGGTCACCAAAAGTAATTCCCAATAAAGTGATGATTTCACGCGCTGTATGGTTTGCTGCACCATACTGTTAGAACCATTTAGCACTTTGACGATTGATATTGATGTGGGAAACCAAAAATTCACGAATCATTTGCCTGTAGCGCTCAGCATTGACTCAGCAACTGGTTTGAGAGCTATCACTCTGAAAAATTCAATACCTTTAATAAAACAACCGATATGTATACCAACCTGTTAGTCACAAAATTATTGCGAAATTCGACGTCGTAGAAAAGAATGGAGGTTGTCGTGATATTAAATTTTGAAAATGATCAAAGGGAGTGATTGAAAATGCGATTTTTGAAAAGAACTCAAACTTTGCTTCTATTCAGTCGAGAGGCAATTGTCATTCTGCAATTGGTTTATAAACACAATTTCACAATGTTCCCACCACAACTTGATCTGATTAATGTCATCCAAGAGAAGACTAAGCTTTCGATCACTTTGTCAAGCATTTGAGACCATATGTCCACGATGACTTCACCAGTTCACAGACCCCACCAAATTATGAATTTTTCGGGAACTAACGGTGTTTCAGTACTCTTGATTATTGACATACCCAAATGAGCCTCATTACTGAACAAAAACACTCTTTATGATAGAATATATAGGCCAAAGAATCTGTAAATTTAAGGAGTATACCTATCAATTGAATGAAAGTGTTGAGCAAAAGAACTACTTGAGCAATATTTAAAATCAACCATCTGGATGATGTTCACTGAAACATTACATGATGGCCATCTGATGATGGACTGGAAAGAGGATCTTTGAAATTTTTTTACGCTTTCCCACGCTTACTGCATAAGGGGTATATTAACTTAGCCACTCCGGTTGGAACGTAAGGAGGAATGGAGGGTGTAGTAAAATATATAACATCTCGATCTGCACCATCACCTGAGTCGATTTAGATCAATCATGCCCACGTAGTGGCCCATATGGCCCGCGTGGCCCTTCATACAAATTTTTTTCTGTCTTCTCCACACTCGTTTAGTGTTCAGCACATTTTCCAGCGAACTTTACAAAAACAAATGCATGCAAAGCCAAAATATAAAAACGCACACTCGGAAGCTGATTGTCCCGTTACTTGTGTGTCGAGTAATTTTTCATGCAAGCATTGTTATTGTAATAGAAATTAAGACTGGCAGTGTACTTCATGATATGTGATTTTATTGCATTGTAATTGTTTTTGTTTTGTTTGGTTTTTTGTCAAAAGCAACGATGAGCAACATTTTGTGTTTGTTTTGTTTTTTTAGCATTGCCCCGCGCTTTAAATTTCTTGGGGCCCACTGATTTAGATAATCAAGTCGAAGAGATTACAGTCAATTTTTGTTACTCTTTCATTGAGTGTGGAGAGAAAAAGAGCGCAAAAACTTCATATAAAAAAACTTGTAAAACTTGATGAAGGTGGTCAGTGAATCCGCCGAAATAAATTTCGAAATATACGGGCTTAATCTCAGAAGTACCCGACCCAACTTGGCGATTGTTGTTGGAAAAATATGACTATGGTAGAAAGTCACCAACCATATTAAGCTTAAGTTTGAATTTTTACGATGTTACGTTGTTCAGTATTCGTTTCACAGCCATCAGTAAGTAGTCAACGTTCTTAATGAATTTGTAAACGCTCTCAGTGAATTTGTACACATGGCATAAATTGGTCATCCTTATGTGATACAATATTTTATTTTGAAAGGCCTCAGTCCAACCAATATCAAAGCAAAGTTAAATTACACTCATGAGGAGTCTGCTCCTAGGTTTACAACATTTAAATTTTGGGTGGCAAAGTTTAAACGAGGCTGTACAAGCTGCCAAGATAAACAGAAATTATGGAGAAATCCACAAAATGGTATTGAATGATGATAGGAATTTCAAAAAGTGCTGTACATTGCATATTATTATTATTATTATAATTATTATTATTATTGTTATTATTATTATTATTATTATTATTATAATTATTATTACTTTCAAATTCGTATAATAAGAACAAGTTCTTTTTCTATACAAAGTGATGACTTGAGAAATACAATATTACAAATTAAATTTAACACAAGTTAAGATTGCTTAAATACTTAAAGAAATATAATGACTAAGTAAGAATAAAATTAAATGACTCTTGAAGTTATATAAGAATTTAATTGAGGAAATTTAAGGAAGAAAACAAAAGAACAGAAAAATTTAAGAAAGAAAGAGAGAGCTGGTTACCATTTGTAAAGTAGTTAGTTAAAAATTTAAATATAGCTTGCCTAAAGCTTCCAATACCATCAATGTTTTTTAAGTGATTGGGTAAAGAGTTCCATAGTCTGATGGCGTTAATGAAAAAAGTCTAGTAGAGTTAAGGTATTTAAAATTAGGTACAATTAGCATGTTACTTCGACTAGACTGGCAGAATTGTAGTTTGTCAAAAAGATATAGTGGAGTTTTATAGTGAATCAGCTTATGAAGAAAAATGCAGTTTCTGGCGTTGATGTAGTTAGTAAGGCTACAACCAAGGATAGAATTCCTATACTGTGATAGATGGTCAAATCTTCGAATGCCGTAGACATACCTTGTTGTATGATTAAACGCTATTTGCAGTTTATGTTCAGAACACGAATCTAATTTACTGTATACAATTTCCGAACAAGTAATTATGGGTAAAATTAGTTGTATCACGAGCTTACGTCTTGTTTCAACGGCTGTAAATTCGGCAGACATTCTGAGATTTCGCAAGATGTAGTATATTTTGCGAATGATACTATTTACATGATCACTACATGTTAGTGTTGAGTTGATGTGAAAGCCAAGACTCACAACATTAGTCACAAATTCAAGTTTTTTGTCGCCAATAAACAAGTGTGGAATATTTTAAAAATACATTTTCGACGCTGAAATCGGTAGCACAAAAGACTTAAGCGCATTTAGCTGTAGACCATTACTAATGGCCCACTGGTTAATATTGCAGAGATCTTCATTTAGTCTATAGCTTAAGTCTTCTAAGAGACCCGTTCTACGCGAGAGATATAATTGAACATCATCCGCATAGGCATGCAGGGAAGAATACCTACATGTTGAGAAGATGTCATTTATAAACACGGAGAACAGCAAAGGACCAAGAATGGAGCCTTGGGGCACTCCACTTCGTACCAATTTAAATTGAGAAAACTTATTTCCGACTCTAACTCTTTGCAATCTATTCGACAAGTAGCTTTCTAAGAGACTTACAGCACTGTCACAAAAACCATACCAACATTTAAATTTCTGGCATAACAACAAGTGATAAACTTCAAGCATGCAAAGAAGAGTAACCAGACCATCATCATATGATTTTCTGATATCATCTAATACTTTCATTGTAGCGGTTGTGCAGCTATGACCAGCACGAAAGCCGGATTGTAAAGGAGAAAGCATGTTATTTCTGTTCAAAAAAGATGAAATCTGATCTGCCATAATAGATTCGCATATCTTATACAAAGAGGACAGAATACTTATAGGTCTGAAGTCACTGGCTTCAGACGCTAAAGCTTTTTTTGGCAACAGGTATTACTTTTGCAATTTTCCAGGAGCGTAGAAAACGTAGTAAAACAATAATTAATTATATGTGCTAGTGAACTACGTACGTGGGGTAAAATAAGTTTTATAAATTTAACTGAAATACCATCCTCACCAGTAGCATTTGATTTTATTTTCATTATGCACTTGCCAACATCACTCTCGCTAACAGCAGAAAACTGAAAATTAGGTTCAACTAGTACATCTACAATTGTTCTGCTTCCCAGAGTACCATTGTTAGAAAGAAAGATATTGTTTAGAACGTCGGGATCTACGTTACAATCACCAGCAGATTTTTTCCCAATACCAAGGTTTTTTAAGTTCCTCCACAGCACTTTAGCAGGAAGTAAGGTATTCAGCTTAGCAGAGCAATAGATGATTTTAGATTATTTCGTTTTTAGTACTGAAGCATTTCTGGCAACTCTGTAGTTTTCCCAGTTCTCCGGTGAAGGGTCCTTTTTCCACTGACTATGCATTTTATTACGTTTTTTTATTGCATTTTTCACGTTACTGTTAAACCATGGACAGGAAGCATTTTTGATAACAGTGGTACGAGTAGGAACATGTCTTACGAAAAGATTGTTGAGCATGCTAGAAAAAAATTCTACTTTTTCGTCAATACCAGGGATAAACCATATATTATTCCAGGGAACTAAATACACATCATTATACAGTGCAGGAAATTAATAGATTTAAAATCTGGATATGATATTGTTTCTGAAAAACATGTACGAGATAACATTATGTCTAATGTGCAAAAGATCAAGTCATGATCAGAAATGAAATAAATCTGATCAAACAGAAGGACAGTTGATAAATCAGAGACAATAAAATAGTCTAGAAGACTAGGGACGTTATTATGCGAAAATCGCGTGGGCATAGATTCATTCACAATTGACAGACCGACGGACGAAACATTTTCATACATTGACTTAGTGACGTTATCATGACATAACAGATTAACATTAAAATCCCCACACACAACAAAAAAATTAAAGTCAATTGCCAGATCAGAGAGTCCAGAAAAGAAAGTATTCAGACTATGACATTTATTAGGGTTATAAACGGAAGACAGAAGTACTTTTGTAACATTATCACTTATACTAAGATTCAGAAATTCAACGCTATCACCAGCAGATTTATTAATGATTTATTAATGATATTAATGGAAAATTTTGACATGGAAAATTTGACATGGATGGGTGCCGTGATAACTGACAATTGAACAAAAACAAGATCGTGAGGGTGTTTCAATCAAGTATTTGATTAATTTTAACAGCAATAAAGTATAATTTTTGCTTCGCTTCATAACCATGAATGAAACAGAGATCCATCACACACCTGAGATAAAGGCACAGTCAAACAATGGACTGAAAAGGGAGAATCGGCTCCAAAGAAGCCGAAGACAATTCCATTTGTAGGCAAGGTCACGGCGTCAGTTTCTTGGAATGCGTGAGGGATAATTTTTATTGATTAACTTTAAAAATAATAACAATAAACTGGCCATTTCAGCCCTTGAAAGACTTTGACCGAACTTCTTATGACCAAATTGTGTTGTGCGTGTTATTTAATGCTTGAACACAACAGATCGAGAACTGGACCTACTAGTTTTATGCCGACTCCGAACGGCTAATGTGCATGTTCTCAAGAAGCTTTACATGACAATATTTACTCTCTGAGGCTTGCCATTATCTGCAGAGAGGTGACGGCCGAACAGAAAAATTAATTCAATTGAAAAACTTTCTGTGTCAGATGGAATTGAACCAGGGTTCTCTGACGTAAGGGTCACGCACTCGCCCCCACGACGCCAAGGCCGCCACCATTAACTTTAGAAAGGAAAAGCAAGCAACCTCGAGTTTTATTCCAACTTATTGCGGCGTTTGAGTAAAGACGTCAGGAAAAACGACCGCATTTGGCGAAAAAGGAAGTTTTATTTCATCAAAAGAATTTACGAGTTCAGACATCCATTTTTGCGATGGCCTAAATCAAATTGCTTCGTCAAGTTAAAGTTTAAATTGCTTTCTCACACAACCTATTTTCCAGATTTAGCCCCCTAGGGTTTTTTTCTGTTTCTAAACTTGAAAAAATGGCTCGATGGTAAAATGTTTGGCATCAATGAAGAGGTGGAGTCTGCGGTTGGTGCCTTTTTTGAGGAATTTGACTGTTCTTACTATAAAAAGGGTATCGAAGCTTTTGCACAGCCCTGCAAAAAGTGTATCGAGCTAAAAGGAGACTATATTGAGAAATAAAGATTATTTTTTTTTCCCAAATTTTTTGTGTTTTCTTTGGTAGATCGGGAACTTCTTGGACTACTATACTGTCGTATTTTAGGTAATTTCAATGAGATTTTATCGATAGGCTTATTTTTGAGTTGGATTATTTTTGTACCGCCCATACAAATTGATGATGGTAAAACCCCAAATATGCACTCTGCGTTTGAAATTTGTTAAAATTTAAATAAAAGCATGGCTATATCCCATTCAAAGTGACCATATGGTGAAATGGTGAAATCTCTATAAAATTCCACAAAAATTTATTTAAAACGTTGAAATTTTGCACAAATGCAGAAGGTCATTTGTCCCACACATTTCCACACACATCCCACACATTCCCGTCATTGAATGATTGATTGAAGTCATCAAAAGTGAGTTTTGATAACGTCATCAAACAATATAACTTTCATAATTTCGAATTATATATTAAAACTTAGCAACAAGGATATTTGACCTTCGGACAAGCCGAATTACATTCCTTACTAGTTTATTTAATAATTGTTGTAAAAGCCATGATATTTATGGTATCTCGCTAGTGTAAGTATCGCTATTATAAAGATGTTTTTTTATATAATTTTATAATTCTCTTAAGGAACTCTGAATTCTTGAATGGAATTACTGCGCTACAAATTCTAAGCTTTCCTTTTCTTTTTTCCTCTGTTTTCTTTTTCGCTTTACATAACCAAGGCAAGTATTTTAACTGAAATAAGGAAAAAAAAAAGTATGTAACTAAAATCAAGAAATTTTACGTTGTGGTATTATGAGTTTTATGGTTGGAGGAATTTAATTGTTTCCTCTCTTATTAAAATGTTTATGGCTTGGTTTTTGTTAATATTATAATAAAGCACAATCTCTTAGGGGCAACTAATCCCAAAAGTGTTGCCGTTAGTTGTCGTTTAATCCTCAGCAGTGCTTACAGCGATGCTATTAAAACAGTAAAAACGACGTCAAAACGAAATGGCAAAGAAGAACTAGCGGATGAAATTGAGAGAAAATGAAAAGACAACCAACACTCGCAGCAGCGTAACGATAACATGCAACAAGCCAGATGAGAACAGCATGTTAACAACATCAACAACAACAACAACAACAACAACAACAACAACAACAACAACAACAACATTAACAACTACAGAGCAACAAAATAGTTGCTGTGTCACATAGAAACGTCAATTAATGTTGGTAGTTGACACCACACCAACCACCCCAGCCCATCATACCGCATTGAAGAGCCAATACTTATACCGCCAGAGGCTACCTACTGCTCAGCACTTCCGCACAGGCTGCACTTCAAATTATAAACAAACCCAAAAGCAAGCATTTATGATGAAGACAGCACAAAATGGTGGATACGGTGGACACTGGACGTAGTTCAACGCCAGAAATACGCCAGAACTGTTGCCGCAGGTGACCTCAAATAAGGGAACCGCAGGGTGCAAAGCTTAATGAAAGCCATGATGACAGTTGCGTGAAATATTTCAACACTACATTCGTAGAATACCGTCGAAGCAAAGCTGTTTCTATAGCATTCCGCTAACATGTTGTTATGGCTGCTGTAAGAGTCAGTGGAGAGGGCTGGCGATGTTTGTTGTTTTTGAAATATTTATACATATTTTTTAACTGTGCAAAGTTGCCATGATTTCGGTTTAGTTGGTGTCACTTGTGGGGCACAGCATGAGTTAGACTGCAGCTGAGTGAACTTTTTTTTCGTAGTTCATTTCAAACGTTTTCTCATAATATCACGAAACTTTGTTAGTATTTGTACAGGGCATATTTTCCACACTGCGATAAGATAAAATGCAAATTTTTATGGTATTGCAATAAAAAAAATAAAAAAACAGAAAAAATAATGCTCTCATTTAAATTTGTGTTTGATAATGTTTAAGTTAATTTCAAAACTAATGTTGCTTAGACAATATTAAATGTCATAAAGATTTAAACTTAAAGCAAAGAGCATCTGTTACACTCAACATGAAGCACGTCATGTGGATGTTTTTGGTGATGGTCTGTAGCTGATCCCAATGGTAATTGAATCTAACATTAAAACATCACGCATGCTCTACTTTTATTGCGTATGTAGGTGTGTGTATGTGTGTGTATGTTGATAGGTATATATGTGTGTTCTTTACCAACGCAGTGATTGTATTTTATATGTTTTAGTTCTATCGCTGCACAACAGTCGATGTAGAACAATTCGCATTTAAGTGTGTGGGTGTGCGTTAAATGCTCTTTGGTCTGTCTTTTATTCCGCAAACTTCAATAAACATTTTTTGTTATTGCAAGGTTATGCTAGAAGGTGATTGTACGGAATCAATGAAATGTGACCATTTAATGCGTTTCTTACAGACCACTTTGTTTGTTGTTAAGTACAAAAGTTGCAGATGCAAAAAACTTTTAATGATCCGTTACCATAAGAACCTAAGCAAACGGACATTGGATTTTACGATGAAGCAATTGAATGCAGTATGGAACAAGATTCTTTTAAAAGCATTTAAAACTATATACAGTCGTTTTCTGTTTTAAGGAAAATTCGATTCTACGAAAACCGCATTTAAGGAATAAGCAACTATTTTCCACTGTGTACCTTACGTGGGTAATTTGAGAAGTCAGTGACTTTTTGAATTTCTCTCGTAGTAATTTAAAATGCAACACTGGTCCTGTCAACTATCATCTGTTAATAGATTACTTTAAAATTTTGAGCAAGCTGCATTCTTTAGTTTGCATTTGACAGCCATTGAGAGCGGACAACCTCGTGAATTTCGACGAAAATGGATAAAAGAGAATTTCGTGTACTCATCAAGCATTAGTTTGTGCATAAAAAAAAATCACAGAAACCAAGGAAAGGCTTTATAAATACTATGTGGACTCTATACGATGAATATTTATGGTTTACTGAATTCCACTGTGGTCGTACCTGCACAAGTGATGCTGAACGTTCAGGTCGGCCAAAAGAGGTCGTCACACCAGAAATCGTTAATAAAATCCATGGAATGATATTGAACGATCGGAGAATGAAAGCCCGTGCGGTGAACGAGGCTGTAAGCATCTCTACAGAATAATTGGATATGAAAAAGCTATTCGCGCGATGAGTGCCGTGATTGCTCACACACAATCATAAACGCAGCCGTGTGACCACTTCAAAGGAGTGTTTCGCGATGTTCAACCGCAATCCCAAGAAGTTTTTGCTCTTTTTGTAACTGTATTTTGTAAATGTTTCATGGATACATCATAATACACCAGAGACCAAGGAACAGACAAATCAGTGGACTTCTACGGGTGAACGTGCACCAAAGAAGGCCAAAGTGAATTGGTCGGCCAGCAAAGTCATTCACATCGTCATTCATATGGATTACCTTGAAAGGCTAAAACAATTACCAGCGAATATAATTCACAGCTTTTAAACAGATTTCACATTGATTTTAAACAAAAACGACCACTTTTGACAAAGAAAAAGGGATCTTTTCTTCATCACCTCACCGGCATACACGTCTGCAGTCGTCATGGCAAACATCTATAAATTGGACTACGAACTGCTACCCCATTCCAAATATTCTCCAGATTCAGCCCCCATGTGACGACTCCCAATTTTCAAACCTAAAATAATGGCTTGGCGTTAAGAGATTTGGGTCGAATGAAGATATTTTGAGGACCTTGATAGAACCTTTTATTTGGAAGGAGTAAAAAAATTTAAAACACGCTTGACTAAATGTCATGACCTTAAGGGAGACTATGTACCTTTTCTTCAAAAATCATTGACTTATCAAATTACCCTCGAACTTCCAATATAAAGTTGTAACGAACCTCCCATGGTTCTTTTATTTTTTCCGGGGTAAGCTCAACGGGTATCCACAGTTTTTCACAAGAAATTACACAATGTTTTTCTTTACGAATCTGTTCTTTTTATTAAATGAGGCCTTTATCTTTTATACAATTTGAAAAGAAATATAAATAGAATAAGAAATTTTAAATATTTATATGTATTGATGTAATGGGCTTTATTTCTTCGAGTCTTTCACTTCTCTTCTTGATGCGGCTTAACAGGCGGGCCTATAAGCCACGGCACTGTTACTCGATGAAAAACAATGTGAACACGCACGCTTACAAGCAACGGACAATGTTCTGGTTTGAGCAGGTATGCTTATAAGCCACGGACGATGCTAAAAACTGAAGACAGGTGGGCCTACAAGCCAACGACTCGGCTTTTAACAAAAAAAAAAAACACTCACTTTAGTCCTCCTTTACCTTTGCAACTTTCCGCTGTTGCTCTTCATTGGTCGTCGTATTTTCTTTGAATACTAGTGGATCCAACTGCTGCAGTTCACTGTCTTATAACTCACTTTAATTACTTTGCTGGAATTCAATTTTCTTTTTTACTTAGCACACTACGCACTTTAAATGTACAATACATTATGTGTCCTCTGTATCGACTGCGGCCTATTTATATCCTCATCCTCTTGTTGTTTGCGACAAACAAAGTACCGCAATCGAAAGTTCTGAGCTTATTTCCTCGTAAATAAAGTCCCGTACAGTGCAGCTTTGTTGTTGCCTTCCTTCAGAAACTTTCCATATATTTGCCCAGCGATTTGCCTTCTGTTCCTTGCATTATACGATCCGCTACTCGACTCTGAGCAAGATCACGCCCATGGTATAATAATTACAAGGCAGCATTGACAGTTGCTTGGGAAAACATCTCCTGTCAAAAAATATACTCAAAAAGAGAGCACTCACAATCGGCCATATAAAATACAAACGATGTTGAAAACGTTGAAGTGAAAAATAACAACAACTTCACACGGAGAGAACTTTGGGCTAAAAAGTATCCCAAAACAATTAATTTTGGGAGTGGTTCTCAGCTTAGACATAATGTGCTTAATATCAAGCCCTAATGTGATTGTTTATCAAAAAAGTAAATATGACAGTTTGTGCTCAATGTATGTCATTTTTGGAGTGTTTATCAAAAAATGTATGTGGCCACTTGTGCCCAATTTACGACATTTTGGGATTGTTTATCAAAAAATGAATATGCTCATTTTTACCCAAGGTACGACACATTGGGATTGTTTATCAAAATATTATTATACCTCTTTGTGCCCAATACATGACGTTTTGGGATTGATAATAATATAATATATATGCCCATTAATGCTCAATGTATGACACATTGGGATTGTTTATAAACAAATTAATATGCTCATTTGTGCCCAAAGTACGACATATTGAGATTGTTTATCAAAATATTAATATGCTCATTTGTGCCCAAGGTACGACATATTGCGATTGATAATGAAAAAAAATATATGCCCATTTGTGCCCAATGCACGACATTTTGAGATTGCTTACCTGAATTAAGAAACTGCACTGAAAATTGAAATGATACGAAATGCTGTTTGTTTTGCTTATAATAAGCTTGGTTTAAAAATGTATTTATTAGTAACAAGGTGTTTCTGTATTGGTTTTATTGAAACATCATTTATAGACATTTTTATAAAAATATTTGTTTTTCTTATTATAAAATAACACATAAAATGGGTGTCAAATTCTGTAAATTCGTATTCTAATAGTATTAAATAAATATTATTTAAAAACATCACAAAATCTATAATTTCATATAACTTTTCATTTATAAACAAAAAAAAACCGATTTTGTATACAGTATTTTCAATTTCAATTGCCTCGCCATATATTACAGAGCTAGTTTCAAAGAAGAGTTCATTTAAAATATAAGTTTTGATATTTTCACTTTTGTTTTTTTTTTCAAAAAACATATGCGTTGAACTTGGAGAATAACTTAAAATTGTATTTACGAATTTCATTGCACACTTTCTAGCTATTGAAAAAGGAAGATTTATTCGGGAAGCATTTACATTAGTGTACGCTATCATCTCTTTGTTTTTTGACTCAAATCGCATGCACCACAATTTCTTTAAAGGTCCTGATGTTTTAATAATTGATGGATAGTGTGTCATGATATGATGTTTTGGCTTGAGACTATCATTAAATAAATCAATGTACTTTTTGTGATGCTCTGATAATGTTAATTGCAATTGAAGTATGTCGCTTTCAGTGAAGCTTGAAAGTAATATCAAATTGGTCAATTTTTCAAGAATACAAATATATTTCCAAACAGAATCCCCTACTGGAACCAAATCCCCAACGAAGCAAGTGAAAAAGTGTAAATAAGTAAGAATTTCTCTAGCTGTCATATGCAATTTTTTGTTTTTTAAATGTTGAGATGAAATAATATTTGGTTTATTTTGACCAGCAATAACACCAAAATCAAAATAGCTAACTCTATTATTTAAATTGTTTAATGAAAAAAATTTTTGTTTAATGAAATAGTTGATAGCGTTAACTAAACCGTACTTTATAATGCCTTCAAATGCATCATGCATTATGTCAACTGAAAAGTTTTCAATAGCATGAAATGATTGCAATTTGTTAAAAATAGAATTAAATTTTATTCCACTTTTTTCATAAGGTATTCCTTGTAATATTTGGTAATTGAATTGGTTAACTGATCGAAGAAGAGTTTCTTCTTCTCTTAAATTTTTTTTTGTGGTAGACTTGAGCATCGTACAAAAACGACAGTAAAAATTATGAGAAAAGGATGGAGAAAAACCTAACAATGTATTTAAAGCCAAATTATCGCCGATAACTAGTCCAAGAACAGGATAAACCACTTGCTTCACTGAATTAATTTCTAGTTCCAAGCCTTCATTTTCTAGTGAGTGCATTTCAACAAATAATGTACTTAGGACAGAGTTGATTTCAAATTGTTTGAAATGGGAAGACTTTAAAAACATTGCTGAAAATATTGAGGAAAGCTTTGAGGCATCGATGGATGTTGAAGGAAAATTATAGTAGAATGCGGAATGCTTTGTGTACCTGTATGGCAACCAATGGGATTATTCGTTTCAAAGTCATCGTAATACAGAAAATATGGAATGAGGATTTTATCTGGGGACTTAGATATCAATTGTTTCCAGCGTGATCCTTTAAAAAAGCTATCTATTGGATAGGTGGGACTATTATTTGAAGAATTTATTGTGTTTAATGTATTTTCATAAACATTTGGCAGTTCTAAATAACGTTTCATTTGCAACTTAATGGGCATGATCGTGCCATTATATTTTTTGGTAGAAACTGAAGGAATTCCTCTAGTTATTGTTTCGGTTACAATTGAATCAAAAGTAAACTGTTGGGGAGAAATTAGTAATTCATTTTCTGAAAGGTATTTATTAAGTTTGTATGTATTGTTTAAATCGTTAAAAGTACTTAAGCATTTTTTAATAAAACTAATGAGCTCTTGCTTAGAATCAACTTCTTCAAAAAATGATAAGGCATCTGAAATTGGTAAAAGAACAAACTCTATAAGTTTGCATATTTTTGACATTACTTCAACGATATGTTTCTCAGTTAACGCACTTTGAGCATGCAAGTTACAAATGAATTTTAAGACTTCTGTTTTAATTGTTTGTGTATGTTTATTATAGTCAAATTTTGTACTAAAGTTTGGGTGATTATTCAGTGTGCTTAAATCAGAAGAAACATTTACGTTTTTATTTAAATCAAATTGTAAAACCGGATTTTCATTTTTTGTTGATGCTATTTCATCAGTTTTATAGTGTTTACTTTGTAGATGTCTCTTGTAACTATTCGAATCTGTAAACGATTGGCCACATTCGTGTTGATTACAATTATAGATATCACTCGTTTTTTTGTGATGCATAAATTTTAAGTGCACAAAGAGTGCTTTAATATTATTAAATATTTTGAAACATAAAAAACAGGAATACATTTCGAAGAGAACAGTCAATCAAAACGGATTAAAATATTAGTTCAAGCAATCAAATTCTGAAACTATTTCAGTAACACGTGGAGAAGTCGAGTGATGGTCAATTTTAAAAAAAAATACTTGTATAAAATCCCAAATATTTTTTGAGTGATGTTGAAACTTAAGGTTTAATACAAAATGCAGTTTAAAAATATTTGATACAGCCTCTATTAAGCTTCCGTATTCGTATTTAATACAGTCATACACACCGATAAACTCCTTCTCCCCAACTACTGCTATTAAAGGTTGTAAAGATAGTCGGTGATCTTTTAAGAGTGTTGAAAGCTCAGTCAAACGTGGCTGTAAATCATTTACTTTGTCGACTCGTAGAATAAATTGCTGTTGAGAGTCCTTGATGCTTGCTTTCCATATCTTCGAGGTCTTTATATTTTTGCAGACGGATGTGGGAGGCAAAATTGCAGACAGTAATTCAAAAATGTGAACGTCTCTTAGATCTGAAATATTAAAGTTAGTACGCAAGCAAACAAAATTTTCATAATAAAGTTACCTGAGTTTTTTATGTCTTTACATGTTTGAAGTTGTTCTAGGCTATATCTATCTTTTATTATACTTGGCGCTTTTAGAAGAAATGCCTCAGAAAAAATTGCCCATTTTGCAAATAGTGCATTACCGTCAAAATCAAGGTATTGAAAATCTATGTCAATCTAATGAAAGAGAAATAAAAATAAACATTACGTATTAGAAAATTTTTTAAAAAAGTGACATTAGTTTAATATATAATGACAGTTTTCACTATCATTAGTATTACCAGTTGCTTCCCAAAATCCTTTTTAAAAGCAGGCCAGTTCTCTAACAGAGTATACGAATTTATATCGGTGCATTTAACAATTTCCTCTCGTCTCAGTTCGAAAGTCTCATTCCATTTTGTGAGAAATTCCTCCCACGGTTCATGGCAATACTTCAACCATTCCTTGTCTTCGTTAAATGGTGGGATGATTCCCAACGAGACTGAATGTGCATTCGTCTTAGGGCTCTTCTTTAATGGAAAAATGCCTTCTTTCCTTAAGCGAGCAGCGGAATTTTTGTACACTTGATACAATTTGCCACCACGCTTGTTTTCCAAATTGAAATAGAACGTCTCCTAAAATATTGTTGATAAAATTAATTGAAAAAAGGTTTAATTATAAGTTTGTCTAGAAATTTACCAGTTTCTCTCCAACAAAAATGCTGCAAATTTGGTTAGCTACAAACAGAAAATCTCTTTTGTCCATGAACTTATTATTTCGAACGTAAAAGTTCACTGCGTTTTGCACAATTTGCCCTCTGCCTTTGTGCGACAGTGTAGTAGGATCGTTTGGGGATAATAATGAACTATAGACAACAGGTGGCAAACTGCTTATGTAAGCGTTTAAGTTCTATTAACAAAATTGCTATTTCATTAATAAATTAAAGATTTTTCAATTAGCTTACGTATTCGTTGTTTGAGCTCAGAATATTTGTAAGGGGTTTCCTACAAACTGCTGTATGTATTTCTAATAATAGATTTTTAGAAACTGTGTCATCAATATAATCTTTATTCTAAAAGTAGAACATAAAGTATAAAATAAAATATCGGTATTGAACAATTTCACATAAATACTCGCGGTAAGGGAAATAAATTTGGAAAAACTTAATTAATATTCATTATAAAAATTTGCATCTTAGTTACAAAAGATAAAAACAAAATTGTAGGTGTAAGTAAGACTTACATGCTGCTGAAGCCACACTTTCAATTTATAGCGAAACTCGATTTTTTTTGCAAGCTCGCTCCCTTCGAACATTCCGTCCAAATCTTTTTCCGTAATATACTGCAAGCTTTCAATGCGCGAAAATCCATATGCTTCAATAAAAATAAAAACTGTTAGGCTTTAGCGTACCTAAAACAAAACAAAAAAAAAAAAAACTAAAAAAAATTGGAAAATTGGTCCTAAATAGACCTTACATTGCAAATGAAAAAATTTTCAGAAATGCGCGATTTGTACTTATAATGTCTATTTTTATACCCACATGTTTAAAAAAGGAAAGGTTATATGATTTCTCAGATAGTCTGAAGCAGATTTAACTTACAGAAAAGTTTTCCTTCCAATTCTGATAAATTCCACTCGTTCAAAAGATCCCCAACGTCCACCATAGTTTTTTAATTTAAAAATTTGGAAAAACTCCTTGACGCCTTTGAATAGAAAAAGACAAACCACCAGACTTTGTGACACACCACTGACTGCTGCAAGAATTAATTTCGATTAAATGAAGCAGATCATAAAACGACAAGAACAAAAACCGACGAGAACAAGACAAAAAGGCGGCACGAGTGACAAAACGAACGATGAAAAAAAACCGTTGAAAATAAGCATTGCTTTACATGTTTCATTTAGAAAAAAGTTAAAAAATTACATTTCCAATGCCCAAATTAGAACAATTTTATAATGCTTTATAAGTTGCATATAACATAAAGATATTTGTCTAATTTGGACAATGAGAATGTAATTTTTTAACTTTTTGTTGCACTTTATTAAAATAATGTTATTATGAGTTACTTGTTGCAGCTCTTTGTGACACACCACCGACTGCTGCAAGAATTAATTTCGATTAAATGAAGCAGATCATAAAACGACAAGAACAAAAACCGACGAGAACAAGACAAAAAGGCGGCACGAGTGACAAAACGAACGATGAAAAAAAACCGTTGAAAATAAGCATTGCTTTACATGTTTCATTTAGAAAAAAGTTAAAAAATTACATTTCCAATGCCCAAATTAGAACAATTTTATAATGCTTTATAAGTTGCATATAACATAAAGATATTTGTCTAATTTGGACAATGAGAATGTAATTTCTTAACTTTTTGTTGCACTTTATTAAAATAATGTTATTATGAGTTACTTGTTGCAGCTCTTTGTGACACACCACCGTGTGCTGCAAGAATTAATTTCGATTAAATGAAGCAGATCATAAAACGACAAGAACAAAAACCGACGAGAACAAGACAAGAAGGCGGCACAAGCGACAAAACGAACGATGAAAAAAACCTTGAAAAGAAGCATTGCTTTGTTGTTGGTAAAATGAATTTAAACATTTGCGTGTTTTCACGTAGAAACAAAAAGGTTTTTTTCCTCGTTTCGTTATGTCGCTCGTGCCGCTTTTGGTGTTGTTTTCGTCGTGTTTTTTAGTCGGCTTTTCATTTTTTTATAAACAATCCTAAAACTACACACTTTAAGCACAATTTGACGCATTTATCAAAAATTTGATCAATCTCAATTTTGGACATAAACTGCGAACATGAATAGCATATTTTGAGATGCTTTTGAACTATATTGAGCTTAATTTTGGAAATTGCATTTACGAACGGTTTGGGCTTAATTTTAGAACATTTTTTTCTCTCCGTGCAGCAGCTGCAGATGCATTTTCACAAACAGCCGTTTTTGACAGGAGATGTTTTCTTGTAGAAGAGAGAATAAGCCGTTGTCAATGCTACCTTGTATTATTATGCCATGGAACACGCCAGCTTAAGGCATGTGTTTGCGTACGTTTTACAAGTCTCATACCCCAGTGGTGAATGGATCGATCCGTCTTTGATGTCGTCTTCAAGACACTAACTCCGTCATAGACGACGAATCGCTCCACTTTCATTGCTGTCGTCAAAGATATTTTCGAACAAATTAGCAAAATGACTTGCAAGACTTTATTTCGCCACGTCTTCAACGACAAAAGTGATCCACGTACTGCAGAAAGTACGCGTTCGCTCAAAAATAATTCTGCCTCGTGTGTTTGCTTTAAATTTGTTTCTCATCACACTCTCCTTGTTTTATGCTCATGTCGCTCTTCTACTCTCTATGCCTCTTTCCCTTCTCCTTAATCTTTCATTTTTCTTTATTCACGGCTTGAATCGAAATAAAAAATGAACAGGGTATTTTCGCTAATAGCCAACAACTTATTTTAAAATATTTATACAGAGTAAAGAAAAAAGGAACAATTTTTTCTTTCTTTTAAAGTTGAATAAACTATTAATTTTTACTTAATTTTAAATGCAATTATTCACTTTCACTTCACCGCACTTTATTTTTGTTGCATTACTCAATGTTGTCAGATGCAAAATTTTCATTACTAAATAGAAAGTTAATTCTCATTCTAATTCATTACCAAACCATCAAAATAATGAGTCTGGCAATAGTTAGTTCTCTTTTATTTATTATCTATTCTTTTCCTCTTGGAGAGACATAAGTTCCTACGTTTTGTTTTTTACTGAATTAATAGCGACATGTCAAATTATGTCTTCAAAGACAACGTCTTCGGAGACTATTTTCGCAACTGGGACGTTTCTTCAAGCTCTCCCTTTCTCTACTTTTGTTTTCGTATAAGAAAAGTGTATGGGTGTTAATTTTTGTATTCATGTGTTCATTTAGATAATTCAGTGTTTATGTGTATGGGTAAATGTATAATGAGAAAAGTATATATGCAATATTGGTGGTGTTCACCGAGTGTCAATCTTGCACCTTGGCTGTTATGCTGCTAAAAATCGCTGGCGATTTTTTTAGTCGTCACAAAGTAGGTCATCAAAATGATAAGAAACAAACATTAATCACTTAAAGTTCTCCATATGAGGTTTAAAATATTTTTAGTTCAAAATTTTTCAAAATCGAATGGAAACCATATCGCACAGTGGAACGAGTAGTACAATTAAGAGGTAAGAAATTATTTTACTAACTTTTATGACTGTTTTTGGTATTCTAGGCATAGCAAAGTACAAAAAAAATGTTATTTAGAATTTTATACAAGTAGGCGTGGCACCTCCCATACAACTGAAACAAATTTTTTGCAATATCTGAAAAACCAGTAAAGCTACGGGAACAAAACTTTCAGCAATAACCAGTTATGTCATTTGAAGGATGCGTGCCAATATCACCAATGCCATTTGGGTGTGATTGGACAAGCGGGCGTGGCAGCTTCTATACAACTGGAACACACATGGCCAGTCTAGTATGCATAGTTATAAAGCACCATGTACTTTAACTTTAACAAGGTACCGCAATCGAAAGTTCTGGGCTTATTTTCTCGTAAACAATGTCCCATACGGTGCAGCTTTGTTGTTGTCTTCCTCCAGAAACTTTCCATATATTTGCCCAGCGATTTGCCTTCTGTTGCTTGCATTATATGATCCAATGATATGACAATTTGACTTTTATAGAAATCAATCACTTAATTTGTGCATGATGAAAAATATATTTAATAATGCATGCGTGAAAATGAAAAATCATCAACAATTTTGAGCACGCTTGCATCTCACCCTCAGCTTTTGAAAATAGACATAGTGAAGTTACAGAAAATGCAAAAACCTCTCATACATCCCATCCCTACACCCAAAAAAATCCATGCGTAAAATACAGGAATTGTAGCGTATATATGTATAAAGAAATATTTCGTGGTTTTAGTCTACGAAAGTCTTTTGTAGATAAGACTAAAAAATTTCATGCATATTACGAAAATTTTGTTAAAATTTACGAATTTTTTCATGAAATAATATGAAAAGTTCATAAATTATTATTAAAATTTAGGAATTTTGCTCTTGAAACTTTACGGAAAATTCGTAATATTTGGACCCAAGTTGCTGTTCTTACCGCGTGGCGACTAGATATCATGGTGGTGATGGCTGCGCATCCTCTAGTGACTGCGGAATATGAGTGCATCTGCACTATGTGCTTACTCTACGACTGGATGCGCAAGACAATTTCTTACTGCTGAATAAGGATAGCTCGGAGCAATCGTGAGTACTTGCTAGCAAAAAGCCTTGTACTTACTGTAAAAAAAACGTACTTGTTCAATGTAACGCTGCAAATATGTGATTCTTTGACCTACGTTACATTTCACTTAGAATTTTGTTTTTTATTACGAAAGTATTTCGTTTAATATACGAAAGTTTCGTTCCAAAAAAATTGAGTTAAAAAATATAATAACGAAAGTTTCGTAAGAGAAATGAAAGTTTCTTGTATATTACGAAATTAGTTTTGACGAAATTTTTTTTCGTAAAATAAAGCAGGGATTATTTTGAGTGTACACATTGAGTAGATTGTCTAAAGGTTTTTCCAAATTTCAGGATTTTTTTAAAAAGTTTCATTTTGCACAACAATGAAAAAAATTAAAGATATGAAATTATACTCGTACGTAATTCTACTCAAAAGAACATATTTAGATCAAAATACGTGGCTTTTTCGGCTCCACGAAATAACCCCCAAATGAAATAAACTCCAAAAAATTTCACTACATTTTTGGGTGTTATTTCATGTGAAATAACCTCAAATTTTTGGGGACTACTATTTCACAAATTTTGGGTAATATTTAACTTTATTCTTGGTTTTTATTTCATTATAAAATAAATCCCAATGAAATAAGCCGCAATCAAATTTTATTTGGGGATTATTTCATTTTGGTTTTTTTTTTTGTTCTTTGGGTGTATTTCATTCGGTTTGGGGATTATTTCATTCCATGAATTTGGGGGTTATTTAATATTTCTGTGTAATTGCGCCTTTTACAAATTATTCATTCTGTAAAAGGCACATATTTTTAGCTTTAGCCTTTCTTATTTAAGGGGCTATTTCATTTTTTGTGAGATATTTCAATGGGGCTAATTTAATTTTTTCGTTAGAAGTAATGAAAATTTTGGGTTTTATTTCATTTTCCATTTAGGTTTTATATCATTGCGTTTGTGTATTATTTCATTTCAGTAATTAGGGGTTTATTTTATTTTCGTTGCGTCTTATTTCATTGGGTATTACTTATTTCATTGGCGGTTATTTCATTGGAGGGGTTATTTCGTGGAGCCGGCTTTTCAACTTGTTTGGAGCTTAGAAACCATTTTAAAAACTGTTTTGTTCTAAGCATTCAGAAAAATTCAGTTTTACCCATTTTTTAACTCTGATCTTTTTTTTAGTTAAAAAAAAAATATGTTAAAACAAATATTATTCTTAAAGTAAGCGTACTTTTGCTGACATATCCTCATTTAAACACAAAAAAAAAAAATAAAATTCTATTTTGACTTTTTTCGTTACACAGTGCGCCGCCCTCCCAGCGACTTCAAAGTACCCAAAACCATAACTTCCAAAAAACTAATATATTGACTTGATACATAAGCTTTGATACTTAAGACGTTGAATTAAATTGAAATTTCAATACATTGAATGAAAACCAAGACTATCTCCCATACAAACTGTCGTCATCAAAATAATAAAACCATCATAACTTCCGATATTTTATATTAAATTCGAATTTGAGGCACTTTAACTTCACCCAGCCTACCTTGAAATTTAACCTAGCCTAAGATAATAAATTCCTTATAAATAATATGTTAGAACTGATAATAGTTAAAGATTCCTTTACAATGAAATTTGGATGGAATGGAGTTCACTCGCATTCCTATTTTATTAGTGTAAATCCTTCTTCTTTGACGTTCTTACATACATACATATTTCAGTGTCTGTCACCCAGCAACTTACTCGTAAAAGCAATCTTAATTAAGATTTTGACACATGTCATGTTCGCAATATTTTGCTTGCATGCGTTAAAAATGAATCCTAAAAATATCAGATCAGAATATGAAGAAAAACTCTGTGACATGTTCGTGCATTTGGCAGCTACTGTTTAGATTAAAAACTAACAATATTGTTACTGTTGGAAATATTTAAATAAACTGCGCAATATTCGTAGCTATTCAGAAATTCAAATGCCAAAAAAAAAATCAATACATTCAAAAGAATTTGATATGTTGGGGAAAAAAATGTAATTTTTACATGAATCGAATTTAGTGTTACTTTGGAAAGTTAAAAAAAGAACCCAGAGCTTTTGATGTTTTGGAAAATGTTGTTGTCAGTTCTGCTTAAAAGTAATATTGAATGGCTTCAATGGAGCTTACAATTAAGGAAATGACATTTTAAAAAAAAAAATAAATTTTTTAATAAACTGCTCCACTAACTATATTTTGTTTTGTTGCCATCGATTTGTGTGTAGCCTTTATTTACATGTTTTCCCAGTGATGCATTAATTAAATGTTTTACATAACATTCCGCATGCGTTTCCAGCGGAATGTATTGATTGATGTTTTAGGCGTGAGTCTGACAGTTCGACATTCACAGTTATTTGCGCCAAAGTTAAGCGCCCTAATCAACAATTTAGCACGTTCCAAATTGACTCAGATTAATATCATTTTGTTTTTGTACATTCTTGTATGGGCTCAGTATATTCGTAAATAATTCGAAACATCTTAATTTTTCTTATTTTTTGCCATTTTCTTATGCTTCTTCTTATTCATCGATTAACATCATTAAGGAATTTCAAATAAAATTTCATGGCACAAGAAATTGTTACGAATTTTACCATGTTGCAAATATGTGGCAAACTTTGCAATGATGCCGTGTGAAATTTTCTTCTGAAGGCTTCCAATTTGTCAACTTCCAAATAAATTTCTGTACTAAACAAAATTTGAGTTTTGGTTGGTAACCGTATGATTTCAAGGTAGGTAAAAAATAACTCACTGCTTAATCCTGACTAATGAAGAATAATTGTATTTTTTTTTAAATAATTGTATGTATATGAGATATGAAGAATTACGTAAAGGATTTCAACTAAGATCAGCAGCATTCAGTTGTAATGTCAGAGTAAGATATATTTTGCTCTTTGTGGTTGTCAAATTGGTGGCTGCTTTGATTAATTGGTGGTTGCGCTGTTCTTTAAACCACCACATATTCCACAGTATTTAATCATCTCTGCGGCGGAGTTGAGGATTTCTTGTAATACGTGAACATAGATGTAAATTATTACCCCGGATGTATGGGGAAAAATAATATATCGCAGAAAACTTCTCCACAACAAATAAAAAAATTAAAAAAAAATACAATATTTTAAAGTATATTAAAGTACTGTGGCGTCCGTGGCGTAGTTGGTTAAAGTGCGTGGCCGCTATGTCAACGAACTTTGAAGATCCAGGTTCGAACCCCAGCAGCGACAGAAAATTATTTGAATTAAAATAATTTTTCTGTACGGCCGCCACCTCTCTGCAGACAATGGCAAACCTCAGAGAGTAATCAAAATGCCATGTAAAGTTTCTTGAGAACAAGAACATTCCGTTCATCGCCGTTCGGAGTCGGCGTTGAACATGTAGGTCCAGTTCTCGGTCAATTGTGTACAAACTTAATAACACGCACAACACAATTGATCATAAGAAGCTAGGTCAAAGTCCTTTCAAGGGCTGAAATGTCCAGTTATTTATCTTTTATTTTTTTAAAGTACTTAAAGTACTCCTTCAGCACAACCAGAGGTATACTTTTTTTATTCTTATATATAAGTGGAGTTTTCACTTTTGATTCTATTAAAAAATTGATGAAAGTGTTTAAATCCTTTGACGGGTGACCAACGATTCTGTTGTCTGATTTTGACAAAAATTTATATAGGCAATATTAAGGTTTTTCATTAATGGAGAAGATTTTTTTTTTTAAACTCTTTGATGCATACCGAAGAAACAATTGCTGCTTTAGAGTATAGTATTGAGGAAGACCCAAATGAGTGGATTCACCATCGCGCCCACCAGTGTAGCTATGTCCATCCAAACTCACTGTTTGGTGCGCTTTCTGGGCCAGTGGAATCATTGGTCCTTATTTCTTTGAGGAAGAAATAAGGTCTCCGAGAGCGTTGCCAACCATGGTATAATAATACATGGTAGCATTGACAACTGCTTATTTTCTCTTCAACAGGAAAACATAAACTGTCAAAAACAGCTTTTTGTGGAAATACATCAGCAGCTGCTGTGGTTGTTGTTTTTTTTTCACTTCAACGTTTTCAACATTGCTTGTGTTTTCAATGGCGGATTGTGAGCGCTCTCTTTTTGAGTATATTTTTTGACAGTATATGATTTCCCAAGCAACTGTCAATGCATGAACCAAGAAATAAAGATCATGCAAAGAAAAGAGCCGCCATATTGTAAACAAAACAAAGCTGGTAGGTCTGACGTCATCGGTCACAAATTGTTTTGTTTACGTGTAGCGATTATATGTGAAAAATTATTTCTTGAAGTTTTAAAGAATTATTAGTGTTTATAATTCAGTAATTTTTTGTGTTTTTTATAGAAATGAATTGTGCTGTAGCGACGTACAAAAATTGCAACAGCAAAAAAAGAATTACTTTAAATTTCGTTACTGCATGAAAATATAAACAAACAAAGCATTCAAACACTTTTTTCGAGAACTAAACTTGTTAATTTTATAATTTTCCACTTCTATTTAAGTTTTCACATGTTTTGCATGAAAAACGTATGCAATATAGCTTTTTTTGTGACCGATGACGTGGCACGAAAAAAATAATTTTTTCTCGCACTGCTGATTGCTTGATCTTGTCTTGTTGGTTCATGCTGTCAATGCTACCTTGTATTATTATACCATGGTTGCCAACATTGAGGCTATAGAGCACTGTTAAACAGCTATGCCCCGAAATACATTCACAAAAGCACGAATATATCTCACATACAGCACGACGAAAGCTTCAGTCTGAAATTCTCCGTCGAGCAGTCAACATCAGTGCTGCTCGTTTGCAGATAGTCGTCTTACACTGAATAAAATTTTATTTTATTTAATTTATGTAAAATTTGATTTTCACTAATTAACATAATTTTGTACGTACTTTTTTTTTATCAAGTAATTAAATTTCTAAATACTTTACTTTATTTTAACACATATGTTTGTCTTTGTAATCATTTTCTTTTATTTATTCATATATAATTTTTAATTGAAGTAAATAATTAAAAAAATCAGAAGACTGCATTTATCCCATTAAATTTATACTTTAATCTCTCTGATTTATACTTTTTTCTTTTTTATACTTTTATACCCGTATCTTTTTTATATACTTTTTCTAACTTTTATCAATTTCTCTTTTCTTAGCTATTATTATTATTCGATTTTCTAGGTTTGGCTTTACCTTAATTTCGCTTTACCTTATTAACCTTCGTGAATTCGTGAACCTTAAGCAAGTCAACTTGCTTAAGTCTTTTTGCAAAATAACATGCAATTTTCTTTCAGTGAAAGCTTAAAAGCTCGCTAGTTGTAAAGCAAAAAGAGAATGTAATTGTGGGGCAAAGCTGTTTAACACTGCTTTACAGTGATGTTAACATAATTTGTTGAAATTACTGTGTTAGTCATGAAAAATTAATGTTTTTGATGCAAAATTACTGTGAATTGGAACGAAAATTACTGTGGAATTACCGTATAACCAAAAAGAACAAAAAAATCAATTAAAATACAAGTTTTTATATAAATGCCTTATTATACATAAGTATATAACTGACGTTAGAAACATTTTTTTAGTAAATAAATGTTAAAATGACAAAAGTCCAACAGTAGTTTTAAACTTCATGAATTAGACCTAGTTTATAATTTTGCACAATTATTAGTTTTTAGAATGTGAACATAACAAAAATAATTTAACTGAAATGTATTTCTGGGTCTTCAGTTGTTATAAACAAATATGTTTGGATACTTAATACATTTTAAGAAAATTAAGAATTTTAGATATTATTGAACTAAATTATCGTACATAGCTTTTCCTTAAAGCGCAAAATTATTTCTTTAGAATTGTATGGTTGTTAGTGCTAGCTATGTGTACACTATAATTTGCAATGTTAGCAACGCATCGTTTCAGTTTGCACTAAACTCCAGGGATGGTAAAATTATGAGAAGACCAGAGACGTTGCAAATGTAATTTTAACAATTTTTTTCTAAAAAAACTTTATATTTTTGGCCGGTATTTGAAATTATCTACTTGAAATTGGACAAAATTACTGTCGTACTGTATGAGCAGTCAATTTACTGTAGAAAACAGTAATTAATGTGCCGTTAACATCTGTGCTGCTATAGAGCAGTGGTGCTCACTTCATTGTTTCCAATAGCCCGCGGGCATCGTGTGGTGTTGAGCTTTTGCGCACGAAGAGCAATCGGCTCGCTGTGTTTGTAAAAGTTTATTTTTTCTGCTGTGGTTTAAATTTCAAGTCAGTATGCTTTGAGCGTTCATGTGGTGGGGGTGTTGCTCGCTGTTTTATTTATGAATATACGTTAATATATTGCAATGTTTCAGGAAAAGCATTAATAAATTTTTGCTTGATGTTTTCTATGTTAAAATAGAAAAAAACAAACACAAAAAAAAAAAGAAATGACTATATTGAAAATCCAACACTCGAAAAGAGCTCCTTGCACCAAACTTTGTGAGAGCTTTTAACAACTTCTTGTGTCAGTGTAAAGCTGCGCACTCGGAAAGCTCTCTTTGTTGTTGTTTGAACCTTGCGTTGATCACCACTGTTATAGAGCTATAATGCTCGACTATTTCGTGTTCCAATTGAGTATAATATTTATTTAAAACATGTTTTTCGAATAGGACTAAAAAAACTATTAAACCGTGTACATACATATATACATATATAACGTTCTTAGAACATAAGAGTTGCTCTAACGAAAAAGATCTTAAGCTTTCATTTCTGTTGTGCTCGCTACTGTACTCGCTACAGTTAAAACCTTTTCCATTATATTTCGAAGGTAATCCTATCTTAAACCGGATGATATTTATAATGTTGCCAAATGATTCGATATATCGAATTCTTATCAATTTTCAGAATTGGATAAGGAAACTATTGCTAATAATATTATAAATTCAGAACAACTAAACCATTTATGAGACAAGTCTTCGAGATCTTAGTCTTCAAAAGACCGGTCTTCAAAAGACCGAAAAACTATATTGTGAAAAATCTGTGAACTGAGTGAAAAATTCTGATCTAAATTCAGAATTCGCCCATTACGTCAGGATTTTAATATATAAGGTTCTTTACCTGGAAAATTGTTATTTCGGTTATTCTTAAGGTTATGTACCGGAAAATTGTTTTAACTTCTTTCTCTCAACAGCATCATTATAACTACTTTTATTTTAATATTGAATTGTCGAATGGCTGTCTAGCTTTAAAGTAGGCATAAGTATGCAAGGAAAAAAAAGTAAGTTTTGAGCTCGTGTAGTGACTTTAGTCAAATGTAGGACAACGTGGAAACAATTACCAAGTGATAAGCCAAACGGACATATGACCCTTCTCGGGTTATTACTCCCTTTTACACTCATTCTTTTATTGCATTTTATTGCAACGAATACGACGACATATGATCGCTGGACAAACCCAAGTAGAAAGTCCAAAAGACAAATTGAAACCGAAATAGTTTGACACATTTCCCAAATGTGTTAATCACCGCCTGGTTATTGTTTTCAACGTTATATAAATAGAAGTAAGTAGAAGTAAGTAGTTAGTTAGACATAAATTATTAAACTGTAAAATATGATTTCTCATAGTTAGACAGAAATTATATAATAAAACATAACTTGTGCTTAAACTGTAAAATATGATTTCTCATTGTTAGACATAAATTATATAATAAAACATAACACTCGAGCATGTTGATGAAAAAACAACAACAACAATTCTGTATAGAGCAAATCCCACCGCAGACTAGACAAATGTATGGTTGACCCCTACACTAACTAACAATAGTCTTGAGTGATTTTCGTTGTGATCTAATCCGTTACTTACGTTTGACCCATTCTGTCAATTTGCTGAGAAAATTACTAATAATATTTTTTGGCCGAGAGCATGGTAGAATAACAGAGGTAGACGCATTTCGGACTGCGCTCTCTTTCTCATAGCCAAAATTGTCTTTCAATAGTAATTTGAAAATGAAAAAATGAAAAAATAAAAAAAAAAATAAAAAAATAATCGTTTTCAGATTTTCTATGGGCAGACAATTTCGTTTTGACAGTTGCGGCAGTCTGCCTCTTTAAAATGCTTCTACCTTGTTTTCATTGTACCATGGCCGAGAGAAGAAATATTTCTATTATTAGAAACTACACCTTTTCAAGTTGTAGTTCAGAAAACGTAAATTTTATTTCAGAAATATAAATTGTAGTTCAGAATTGTGAAATGTAGTTCAGAATCCGTAAATTGTATTTCAGAAAAGTGAATTGTAGTTCAGAATAGTAAGTTCAAATTCAGAAATCGTAAGTTGTATTTCAGAATAGTAAATTGTAGTTCAGAAAAATAAATTGTATTTCAGAAAAGTAAATTGTAGTTCAGAATAGTAAGTTGAAATTCAGAATTCGTTAATTGTATTTCAGATTAGGTAAATGTAGTTCAGAATAGTAAGTTGAATTTCAGAAAGCGTAAGTTACATTTTAGAATTGTAAAATGTAGTTCAGAAATCGTCAATTGTATTTCAGAAATATTAATTGTAATTCAGAAACTGTAACATGTATTTCAGAATATATAAAATATAGTTCAGAATCTGTAGCATGTATTTCAGAAAATATGAAATGTAGTTCAGAAACTCTTTCGGAAGTTCTATTTTGTTTTTGATTTTACAAATAATTCTTTTCCATTTTATTGCTGTTTAAGTCTACGTGCTGAATAATCAAAGTAATTTCTTAAATTCTGTTTTCAAACAACTGTCTTTTTAATTGCTGACAATCCTTCAAATTAAGAGTTAGGGATTAAAAAAATTGTAACCGCATTGAGTCCAATGCGCGGATTCTCGTAATCACTGTCTCTTTAAATGTTGGTAATTAGAGTTGCCAAATTATAATGATAATTAGAGTTACCAACTTATACGTTGGACGTATCGATATGTATAACACGGGTAAAGGTAATTCATAAGTTACATGTACATGTAGTACATATTACAGATTCTGAACTACATTTTATATGTTCTAAAATACATGGTACAGTTTCTGAACTAAAATTCATATTTCTAAAATACATGTTACAGATTCTGAACTACATTTTATCTATTCTGAAATACATGTTACAGTTTCTGAATTACAATTGAAATTTCTGAAATACAATTGACGATTTCTGAACTACATTTTACAATTCTGAAATGTAACTTACGCTTTCTGAAATTCAACTTACTATTCTGAACTACATTTACCTAATCTGAAATACAATTAACGAATTCTGAATTTCAACTTACTATTCTGAACTACAATTTACTTTTCTGAAATACAATTTATTTTTCTGAAATGCAATTTACTATTCTGAAATACAACTTACGATTTCTGATTTTGAACTTACTATTCTGAACTACAATTCACTTTTCTAAAATACAATTTACGGATTCTGAACTACATTTCACAATTCTGAAATACAAATTACGCTTTCTGAAATAAAACTTATTAATCTGAAATAAAATTTACGTTTTCTGAACTACAACTTGAAAAGGTGTAGAGCTTTTATTTACTTTTCTGATATTGTTTTCTAGAACTTTGTTTTTTGTTCTAAGCACACAACTTATCAAATTTTCTATATTTAGTTGTCAGGATCTATCTAGTAAATCAATTCAGTAAACCTAGTAAATCCATTCGACCCATCATTTTAGAGGAACGCAGTAGTTCAAAGTGATGCAGTAGATAGAAAAGAGTTTATGAAAGAAAATGAATAAAATGAAGAATAGAATAGTAGAAAAATAGAAAAAAAAGAAAATTTTTCGGGTGAAAATATCTCAAATTGCTGCTGTGATGAAAAAAAAAATAAGTTAGGATTCATAGCTTCTATTTTGAAGGTCAACAAACTTCTTCTTAATAATGTTTCTCAGAGACCTTACCACAACAAATAAAAAAGCGTTTGTTACACTATAAATTCGGCTTGAGCACTACCCACAAGATTGGAAACTGTGATTTAGTATCAGTTTCTTTTGCCTGACTCGATTTTATAAGTGTATGTTTATATTTGGATTCAGAAGAACATCCGACGAGTAAATAGAAGACATAAGATAACAACAAGAGTTGCAGCACAAGCTATCATGGCAAAACTCAAGCAAAAAACTTGGTGTTAATTACGCCATTTCATATGGCAAGTAATGTCTAAGGTTATCTTTGTGTGTCTCCTCGACTTTATTTGTGTATCTACGGGGAAAAAAAATTATCAAATATTTTTTTAAATACGTACATTAAACCAGTCCGAAAATAAGATTCTTCTGTTGTATATCTCGAAATTTAGAGGAAATCATAAAACGTATAAAAAGAATAAAGTTTTTCAGTTCGAAGTAAATTCAATGGAGCAATTTGTATTCTCCTGAAGGTTCTTTTTAAATTTGATCTAACAATTTCAGGTATTACACCTATTCAACCAAGTCTGCCTTAGTTCGAAATGGAGTGACAGATTAGTGGGAAAGAAGGCGCAATCAAGTAAAACATGTCTAAAATGTTCTAAGCTTGGAGGGAAGCTGTAGAAACATATAATTTGAAGTTTTGTCAATTACCTCAGTCATTTTCACGTTATAGGTATACAACATCCCATACAAAAACTTCTCGATAACCAACTACAATTTGTAATTGATGAATTTTCAGTTTTAGTTAATGAGAAATGAGGAAAGAAGGTTAAAACGTTGCACCATGGTCTGACCGGGATTCGAACCCCGAACCCCTTGAAGGCATGAAACAAATTATACGAAATTGACCGCTAACCAAATTAAAAACAACTTTTTTCAAACTGGTATTATTTGAATTTAATTATATTCAACATATGCCAATACTTAATGATTCCCGGTAAAGGAATGGACCAGATATGTTTGTAATTTCTTAATATTATGATAGTTATGACAAAACTATGATCACATCTCTTCACAAAATTGTTTAATTTGTTCCAAAATGGTTACCTTATTAGAATACAATTATTATAGTTTCTATCAATTAGGAGCTCAACAAAGGAGAAAACAAAATATTTCATTACCATAACCTTCTTAGAATACAATCTCCTCAATTCCCATCAATTTGGAGCTCAACAAGGGAGAAAACAAAATATTTTTCTTTTAAAGTTTTCTAAGAAGTGAAAATGAATTTCCGCGTAAAGAGGCGCATCAAGAATACAACCACAAAACGAATTCTTAAACCATTTTCAACAACGTCAAAGGTTGTAAAATCCTCCCTCTCTTCGGTTTTTTTTTTTTTTTATTCTTGAATGCTACACTGTCTGCTGCAAAAAATATTTTTCTTGCGGAAAAATAACATAACTTTTACAACAATAGACTTAACTAACAGTGGAAATAAATTTGTACTCTGCCAACTTGTTGTTTTTTTTTTCTTTTGCGCTACCATCCATATAATACGTTAGGCAAAAACAAAAATAAAAAAATAAATAAAAATAATATATATAAAAAGAGATGTAGTAACCAATAAAAACGTTTTGTATGCGAAATGCAATAACAACAAGTGGTATTGTAAGATCCGCCAAAGTAGTTGGTGTTCGCCAGAAGAAGCTTTTAAGAAGCTCATAAACAATAGCAGCTCATAAAGAAAAGAAGCCCATAAAGAATATAAAACCACAAAAATAATATAAATGAAAAATATACTCAAAATGCCGAGAGTGAGAAAGAAACAGAGAGAGAGAGAGAGAGAGAGAGAGATAGCGCGAGATATGAAAGTTAAAGCAAAAAAAAAACGACAGAAAACAACTTAAAAAAAAAACACTTTTTTCCCAGCGTGCTATTAAGATAAAACTTTAGCTTAGGTTCTTAAAACTTACGCGGTATAAAAATGTTCATAGACTTAAATTTCCTGAACATTTAATGTGTAGTGACACGGGTGACATATTAATACATTTTCTTAACTTATTCGCACAACTTGTTAGAACATTTGTAATTGTAGTCTATAGAAGAGAATATTATACAAGCTGTACAAGCTATACTTTACTGTTTCAGATATAGTTTGATTTACTTTTTTATACAATTTGTGAATTTATATGATAGTGAAACATTTTAGAATATAAACTAGCTGGTTAGTTGTTCGGTGATCCGATTGTAATGCAGAACTGTAAGCGGGATATGAGACTAGTCTAGTTGATATGCATGTGCATATGTTTTCAGTTCAAGTTCAGTTCAATTCAGTTCAAGTCTATGGATTATATTGCGAAAGTGAATTTCATAAAAAAACTTTTATAAAAATGAATTTTCGTAAAATGAAATTTGAAAGGTTGACTCAAAAATAAAGAAAAATATACAAATATTTATTTTTTTTTTATTTTATATTATATATTATGAGCTTAATGCCAAATATTTCATGAAGCAACAGGCTACAACAACAAATTGTTCTAAATAAATTCTTTTTTAATTGTTCTATGGGAAAAAATCGGAAAATTTCTTTAGTAAAAATTTAATGATTTCTTACGAGCTTTTCACATCTGAAATAAAAATGGTACCTTAAGATGGTTAAAACTGAGATTCTGTGAGTAAATACTACTAGGGGTCATTTGAGGTCATTTACTTCTAAAGCAGAGAAGGAGGTCTCTTAGAGACTAAAATATCGGCATAACATTCTTTAAAATCGGATGGTAAATTCCGAAGCTAGAAAGAAAAATGTAAATGGGCGACCCCTACGTTCGGTAAAAAAAATTTTTGGACAAACATTTTTTTTCTTTTTTTTAATTTTTTTTTGCAAATACGATACATATTTTCTATAAATAATACGATATGACAAAAAATAATGCAATTTTTTGACGTAGAATACGTCATTCTCGGAGGTAAGTAGGGTGGTTGATAGTGATCAGGTGTCGGTATTTATATAACTTTTTGAGCCTTTGGTGGGCCCAAAGTACTGATCGTACAATGTTGATGTTAGCACTTGTTGGTCTGCTTGATCCTCAATGCGACAAAAATTCATGTTAGAACTCTCTAACTTATATAAATTTAACACAATTACATGAAATATAAAGCCAACATTTGATGTTTTTGTGTGCTTAAACTTGCTACCTATTTATCGACAGTTTCCGGTTTTATCGACAAAACCATAAAATTTGTATGGGAGCCCCCCTAAGGAGTGGTCAAAGGGAATAGGTGTCAAAAGCAAAAATATTCCTTTTGCAAAAGTAATGGGGGTCAGTCATACCTATGAACCCTTTCCGGCACTCTCTTAAAGGTCATATGCTCAGGTGTATGGAATAAATATACAAAAACCATAATATTTGTATGGGAGCCCCCCTAAGGAGTGGTCGGAGGAAAAAGGTGTTAAAGGCAAAAATGTTCCTTTTGCAAAAGTAATGGGGGTAAGTGATACATATTAACCCTTTCCGGCACAAAAACCATAAAATTTGTATAGAAGCCCCACAGGAGTGATCGGAGGGAAAAGGTGTCAAAGGCAAAAATGTTCCTTTTGCAAAAGTAATGGGGGTCGGTCATACACATTAACCCTTTCCGGCACTCTTTTAAAGGTCATATGCTCAGGTGTATGGAATAGATAAACAAAAACCATATAATTTCTATGGGAGCCCCCCTAAGCAGTGGTCGGAGGAAATAAGTGTCGAAAGAAAAAATGCTCCTTTTGCAAAAGTAATGGGGGTAATATTAACCCTTTCCGGCACAAAAACCATAAAATTTGTATGGGAGCCCCACTAAGGAGTGATCGGACGGAAAAGGTGTCAAAGGCAAAACTGTTCCTTTTGCAAAAGTAATGGGGGTCAGTCATACACATTAACCCTTTCCGGCACTCTTTTAAAGGTCATATGCTCAGGTGTATGGAATAAACAAACAAAAACCATAAAATTTGTATGGGAGCCCCCCTAAGGAGTGGTCGGAGGGAATAGGTGTCAAAGGCAAAAATATTTCTTTTGCAAAAGTAATGGGGGTCAGTCATGCCTATGAACCCTTTCCGGCACTCTCTTAAAGGTCATATGCTCAGGTGTATGGAATAAATATCCAAAAACCATAATATTTGTAAGGGAGCCCCCTTAGGAGTGGTAGGAGGGAATAGGTGTCAAATGCAAAAATGTTCCTTTTGCAAAAGTAATGGGGGTCAGTCATACATATTAACCCTCTCCGGCACTCTTTTAGAGTGCTCAGGTGTATGGAATAAATATTTTGCTAAATATTTTTTAAAAAAGATGTCATCAAAAGCGAATTGAATAATTCTACGTCTTGTGTTACGACATAGTCGAAACTACTGTATCTTTTTTAGTGGAAATAGCGAAAAGTTTCTTAAGTAAAAGTTTAATGGTTCTTTACGGCCTCTCCATTTCTGAAATCAATAATGCTTTTCAATATTGCTTCAGATTAGCTGATGTGCGGCGAAATTTATTTTTTCGAGAGAAATTTAAATTTTATAAAATTTTCAACGATTTTAAAAGATTTCTTTAACTACTAGTAGACACATACTTCCCCGGTAGCTGTGAGCCTATATCATAGGAGAGCACCTATACTATCCTAGCTGTATATAACAAAAAAAGTCCTTTAAAAGTTTCCAGCTCTACAAATCTCCAGGACCTGATAGCGTTTATCCCATTCAATACAAGGGTCTGTACCCACAATTCTACCTAGTCTTCATGTTATTTTCAATGGTTGCAAAAGCATTGCCCCCTATAGCTTGAAATAAAATAAAGCGTTTTTACACCCATAACAAGTAAGCTATCTCATACCACTCCTCTAGGTTTAAAATATTTTTGCTTTTTAACCATGTACACCGAAAAAAATGTGCGGAGTTAATCCAAGTTTTTTCGTGAGTTGAACGATTTTTTGAGGAGTTAAGAATGTTTTGTCGCAGTAAGACTCAAAATGAATTGTATCAATATTTTTTTTGTTAATTTAAAGCATTTTCTGCTTAAAACAATTATTTTTCAAAGCTTAAATTAATTTTGAAGCAGTTTCATATTAACTCTGCATCTTTTCGGAATATATGTCGTTTTAACTCCGTAAAAGCTTATTGCAAACATCTACAAATATCATATTTTGTATTTTAAAGCGGAAACGGAGTTATATTGAGCACGAAACAGAGTTTACTCGAGCAAATATTTTCATTTGTTCGTTTTACTTTGAATGAAGAGAAAGTACTCAAGTATTTTAACAATCAAATCAAGTGTGCTGTAAAAATGAAATGTTGCACAATGATAAAAAAGGGCCGTTTTTAAATATCACGAGTTATATGTTTTCATATATCGTTATTTTCACTTACGATGTGTTAATTTTAGAAACTTTTGGGTAATTAAACAGTTTTATAAATTTTGCTATACAACTGTTGTTTTAATAAAAGTGGATATACATATGAATCTGCTTTCAGAGGAATTAATATTTTCGAAAATACTAAAGTCCATACCATGCACCATATGTTATTAACTTAGCATTATATACTAATAAACTAATTTTTAATGTATGTTAAAAATACATACATTTTTAACTTAACGTCCACTTAAGACAAATCTCTTTGAAGATATTCTATCTACATTAAGAGAAATAACGAATATTAGCATTATCCACGTTTGTGTATAAATTTTATTTAAATATTTACGTGTCGTTTCTACAATCCCGCCGACTTTTCTAATAGTTACATCTAACCCAACTCTTATTGCGTTTTCTTTTCTCGGCAAAAAATTCTGCCCTCTGATAGTGCAGAATTTTTAGCATTTTGACCTGAACTCAAAAAATGTTGACCTGTTCTTAGTCGAAAAAAGATCAGAAAAAATGCAACATTTTTCCAATAATGCTGTGTTGGCTGTACTGTCGCACCTTTGAGAACAATTTTCATAATGTTTATATTGTCATCCGTGGAAAAGCTCAAACTTTAATGAAATGTCAATGAAAATCTTTAATATTTTGCTAACATGTCACTTTTTTGTTCATTCAGTTGGTAGCATTTGAGGGCATTATTTAAAACCGTCGATCTTGAGAAGGCGAAAATTCTGCATTTTTTGTACTTTCGAGGTCAACATTTTCGAGAAAAATACACGATTTAATTAAAAGGTCAGAATTTTTTTCAAGAAAAGAACACAAAAAGTGCAGAATTCTCAAAGAGGGCAGAAAAAATGCAGATTTTTTTGAGAAAAGAAAGCGCCATTAAGGCCACAACATAAGGACAAACATAACCCTAGCGTTGACTCTGTTGTTCAGCCCTGACTAGATTTTGCTAGATTCTTAAAAAATATCCTTCCTCTCGTTCAACGAACAAAACCACAGCAAACAATTATGAAATTAATGCAACTATTTATCCCTTTTCCATATATGATGAATATAAAAAATCGCTTTTTAAAAAAATGGCCCTTTAAATTAAAGAAATGAAACACCTTTTGCAGCTATGGTAACAGCTCATGTATGACAGTTGAGCGCAAGTTAAGCTAATAATAATGTGCAAGTTTTTTTAAAAAAAATAACGTTTCGGACGATGGAAAGCGTTCAAATAATAAACATTGAGGATTGCCAAAGCGTGGAGCAGCTGCTTTGCATTTCTTCCAGTGAACGCAGTGAAGATGAAGAAAGTATTGAAAACCTTCTTCGGCAGTGGAAAATGCCAGAATTTTTGATGGAGCGATGCAAAGGTAAGAATTTGACGTAAAAAAATAAACAAATTAAAATGTTTTATTCTTGCAGAGCTGGAAATCACAATCAGTCACTTGGACAAAATTGATAAAGAAGACATTGGCATCCTTATCCCAGACGACCAGTTAGGTGTTAGGATTCTATTTAAGAACAAATTGAAGAATTGGATACTAAGTCACCAGGTATGAAACAACTACAATATTCAGAAAATATGTGCGATGTGATGAAACCTTCCAACAAAACTTACAATTGGCTAGTTTTAAGTTTGATTCTTGAAAAGTTATTATTATGTATATTCTAAATTTATTATTAATTATGTTAATCAAAAGCTTATGTGTAACAAATCTTTACTTTTTATTGTTATGAATTAAAACTAATACTTATGTTAACCAAATTTTTAATTTTCATTGCATTTAATTGAAACAAAAAATAAATAAAATGAATTGAAGAAAAAAGAATAACGAGTTCTTAATTTGACTCTTTTTTGGGTTGGTTTGTATATTTTTTAAGCTCAACTCAACATTTAAATGAGTAAGTTGAAGTTTTTTTTGAGGTAAATCAAAATTATAAAATTCTCAATGCAAGTCCGCAAACATTAAAACAACTCAAAACGGAGTTAGCATGACTACTCAAACAAACTTAAATTTCAGAGTAATTTGAACACTCAAACGGAGTTAAATATGGTTTTTATAGCTTTGGCAAAATATCATGCACGAAAAGAGTTGAATTGACCGCGAATATGGCTTTATTTACTCCTTTTTTTTTTGGGTGTAAAAAAGCGAAAATTTTAGATCCGTACCGTTCACTGACATATTTTGAGGTCATAAGACCTACATATCTCTCTGTATGCGGTTGTGATATGGTTTCCATCTTTAACCAAAGACACATTTATAAATCTCTTCATACATACATACATCTTTATGTATCATCGTATCATATTCTAAGAAAAACACCAATTTGACTTATCCCCTTACAAATGATCTACTTGCCAAGCAAATACATACTTATTCAGCGGTCAGACTAAGATAAATCGGAAAATAGAAGAGCCTAGTAAGAGGTAATGCATCCATACTCATTAGCACCCATACACATAACACGGACTGAATTAGCTGCATGCATAACAACTGGGTTAATTTGGCCGACTCTAGATCTCAGCCTTAAAAAAACTTTTTTGACAATTTTTAGACCATTGTTAATAGTTTAAGGTCCTTGAAAATGTGAGGATCTCTTAAAAAAAGATACCACAGTTTCGACTATGTCGTAACATAAGACGTAGAATTATTCAATTCGCTTTTGATGACATTTTTTTTAAAAAAATATTAACAAGAATGGATAAATAAAGCAACAGCGGAATTTTTTTTTCGCAGCCTAGTACACTGTAGAGTCGAAAAATTTGTTCAATGCTAGCAAGTTCAACAACCCATGTGGAGAGTTTAAATGTCAAAATTTCGCTGTCGATTATATGCCCGGATATTTAATTAGCTGCGTAATTTTGACATTTCAATAAGAGTACAGTACGACCTCGCTTAAGAATACAGTACGATTATCGCAACACTCAAAAATTTACATCGTCACTAAGTAAATGCAAATTTAAAGAAAAAAAAATTGCACAATTATCGCAACTTACCTTTACGTAAACTTGCATAAACTTTTACCTTATTTCCTTTCAGTTCTTCTTTGTTTCCAAACTACATTTTTTTATATAGGTAAAATATATCTAGTTGCATTGAGGAAGGTTGTACTGTAGTTGCTTTTTTCTCCAAACAAAAATTTTGACTCTACTTACTACTTGTGTGGAATTATATGCCGCGGAATTTTCGTTTCTACAACATACTAAGCTTTAACCTTCAAGCGAATTTTGGGTCAATTTGGCCCAAAAAAAATTTTAAACGCGTCTTTCTCCGCTTATTTATGCTCGAATCAGCTAGATATTTTGGCTCAATGTCTAAATCGTATAGGGTAAAACACCCAGTCCTGAGCCCTCAGCCTATTCTGAGCCCCCCACTCATTAAACTGTCTCTAGCTAATAATTGTCTGGATGTCAGTTAAAACAGTAAATTTATAATTATTCGCCAAAATTCGTTCAGTTCGTTCAGCTATCATGCTGAGTGTGAAATATTAATTTTGAAGTTATTTTTTAAACTAAAAAGACGTGCCTCGTGCTCTTACTTAGTCAAGTGATTTGCTAAGCAATATCGACAAGGAGTTAACACACTTTAAACCTTCAGGTATGGACATTTTGTTATGATTTCTATAATAAGCTTTGGTTATAACAAAAGTTGAATATTATTGATTGTTTATTTCTTAAATATTTCATTAAAAATATTCTCTGTCAAAGCAAAAAAATGGGGGCTAATATCTGGATAACTAAATTCGATGTTTCCAGTTATGAGCCATGGGGGCTCACAATTGGAATATTACAGAAAAATAAAATATCCAAATGTGAGCCCGTGGAGCTCAAAGTAGGAAAACAGAAATTTTTATAAACATTCTTATTAACCCGTTAATAATTCTCTTATTAGATATTCAAAAACATTCACAACAAGAAAATTGAAACTCTTGATATTTTTTGCAATTAATGCCAGATTCTGCACTTGAACTTGCATGCATTACATCCCGATTCCATGCATTAGCCCCCATTTTTTGGCGGATGTTGGTCAGATTGATTCCACTAAATATTAAATTAACAATTTATTTTATACAAATTAACGACATTAAGTCCGGCGTGTCAATTGACGAACTTTCAAGGAAATATCAAATTCTGCGCCCAATACTCCAAACCGGATGCATTCATAACCGTTGCAATAAGGATCTGCCTGGTCCTTTGCCGGGTTTAACATGCATCGAATGGGGAAAAATAGTGAAATATATATCTGATAACTATAAAAGAGGTTTCCCAAGAAGAAAACATAAAGTTCAAAGAATTGTTAAAGAACTTTTAGATGTATACACACGTGAAAATGTGTTTAAAAATAATTTTCCTGGCGACAAATGGTATAGCGGATTTCGTAACAGACATCCAAAAAATATCTATTCGAGTTCCTGAAGCAGTAACAAATGCCAGTGCAGATCTTTTGGAAAAAGGTTTAAGAGGCTGGTTTCATCAAATTCAAACATACGTCGATGAAAAGTCCTATGCCCAAAAGGAGAACCAGTTTTAGCTCCTAGTGGTGCAAGTAGCATTTATGAAACATTTATGAACATTTATGAAACAAAAGGAGCAGCTAAAGAGAGCATGGCAGTCATGTTTTCATTTTCTGTTGATGCCTTGATAATTCCATCATGATTGTTTTTGCTTATAAAAGAATATCCAAGGATATATTAGAATCAATACCTAAAGGAATAGTGTATACGAAAACTGATTCGGGCTGGATGACTTCGGATGCATTTATACACAATATAAAAGAAGTCTTTTATCCAACACTGGTTTCAAATCAAATATTGTGTCCTGTAATTCTTTACGTAGATGGTCATACAACCCATTTAACTTACTGTTTATCTAAGCTATGAGAAGAATTGCAAATTGTTCTGATCTGTTTATACCCAAATGCATCAAAAATATTACAGCCAGCCGATGTGGCTATTTTCAGACCTCTTAAAATGGGGTGATTGAAGGAACTGCAATGTTGGAGAATGCATAACATGGGCCAACAGTTTACAAAGCATCATTTTGCAAAATTATTAAAAAACATTATTTGTACCTACATAAAAAATGAGACCATAACTAATGGTATTCGTACCTGTGACCTGTATCAATCCCAACGCAATAGATTACAGTAAATGCCTTGGAAAGTCAGGTTTGGACCGAACTGAAGTTGAGCACAAAGAAAAGAATGAATTTGTGATTTATGATTTATACATATGTAATATTAATTTTTATTTGTATTTTGTTAACGATTTGAATATTATTTTTTCATAAAATAATTAAAATAATAAAGTTCTTATTGTAAAAATCAGATGGCTCATAACTGGGTAAAACGTGGCTCAAGATTGGAAATCGGGGGCTCATAACTGGGATTCGGTTCATTTTGTAATAAATCATTATTTTTAAATATATTCGTCTAATTGGCATTTAAGCAAATTTAATCAATTTATTATTCTTGAATGAACGCGTATTTTAACACTAAAACGCTGCCAAACATGCTAAAAATAACAAAGTAATCATTCTTCTAAGTAAAAACTTCTCTTAAGGAGGCTCAGGACTGGGTGTTTTACCCTACGAATTTTATGAATTTGACATGAAATATGTCCACACATGTCAAATTTGGCCTGTACAAAAAATTTCCCTAAAAAGTATTTTTGGGTCAAATTGACACAGCACTGATCGTGTGTTTTTTACGTTGTGTTTTCATTCTATTCCCACAAACTGTGCCGGTATTTTTTGCTTCTAGCTAGTAGTTACTGTTTTTCGTTGACAAGCGATTCAACATTATATTGACAATTTATTTGATTTTTAATTTAATTTTTGATAATTTTGACAAAATACACAAATGTGCCCACCTCTACCCAATTCAAATAAACACAGCATTCGATGTGATAAATGCGTGAAGTACGTTTGTCCGGATCATCGCTTCGCAGTTTGTGAAAGTTGCTCCTAATCAATTCGATTTTCGCACTAAATAAAAAGCAAATAAATGCAAAAAAACATTTTTTATTTAATTTTTTCCTCAGCTTTCCTATGCAATTTCCACTTGGGAAGTTTTCAGTATGTTTTTTATGCAATTTCAGGTTGGGTCAATATGATCCAAAAATTCTTTTGTGTTTCTAATTCCAAAGTTTACTTAAAGGTTAAACAAAGAACCATGCGCAAAGCAAACAGAAACATCAAATTCTGGTTTTATATCTTTTTTAACTGGCAGTGCCCTCTTGCTTTAATCAGCAGCACTCAGTACATACTTATATTATATTATAAACAAGAACCAAATGAAAACAGAAACATCAAATGTTGGCTTTATATTTCATGTAATTGTGTAAAATTTATATAAGTTAGAGTCTTCCAGTGAGGATCAAGCAGACCAACAAGTGCTTATATCAACATTGTACGATCAGTACTTTAGGCACACCAAAGGCTCAAACCTAAAAACGCTATCAACCGCCGCTTGATCACTATCAACCGCCCTACTAACCTCCGAGAATGACGTAATTCTACGTCTAAAGATTCTTGAAAATTTGAGGATCTTTTAAAAGATTTCTTTTAAAATATCTTTGAAAATTTGAGATTCTTTTAAAAAAAATTTGATATTTTACTTACAAACTGAGTAATTTACTCAGTTGGCGTACATATTGGTCAGATATTACTCGGATTTATTGCTCTTGAAATGAAAGTTTGCGTACATATTGGTTTTTCATATTGGAAAATTTTAATATCTTGGCCTGATGGGACAATTTTTACCTCGAATTTCAAACAGAAAATGACTTTGAACATAATTTCAGCCAAAACCGCGCTTCATTTGGTTTGCTTTGTATTTGTTATTATTTCCTTTTTTTTTTTGTGGAATTTAGAAATATTTCGTTCATATTCATGAGTTTTTTCTCTCTTGCGCATAAAATCCAACAAGCCTACTCTGGTACCCCATTACAATATAAGCTATACGACCAAGTCTGAACAAATTTTAAAGAGAGTTGTAAGCAAGCATATGAGGCATTCCAGCTATATTTTATTTAGGAAATAGTCGGTTGCATTATATTTTCAGAAGCCACTGGATAATTTACATAACTTCTACCTTTGTCTCTGTCTCAAGAAATTTCTTTATTATAAGGCAAACACTATAGTTCTGAATGCATTATCGAATCAATGATATAGGCTCTACACACCATGAATAAAATTTAAACATTTTTGTTGGTGAATCAAAGCACTCACACCACAAGCATTCGGAAGAATTTCGATAACTACCCAGTTAGTTAACTGAAATCATAACTTATTTTCGATAAATTCCTAAGTTAAAATGTTCCTTTTAAAGAGGATAAATTCTCTTTAAAATGTTGTCCATACACATTTAAATTTGTTTAATCGATAAACTGAAAATCATCATTACTGAAACCATAAAAATTAAAAACCACTTTCATAAATGACCAAACAAGAAAAAAAAAAAATCGCTCACAGCACAAAATAAATTACTTTTCTGAAATTATGAAATAAATAAATGAATTTTGCTGTTGTTTTGATTTAATGAGTTATTTAACACTTCATGAATTTAATAGGTATTAAATTATAACCGTTTTGTTAAATAATCAAAAAATTTCTCTTTGAATTCTGATTTCTTTTTAATTTCATTACAAGGCAAAAAAAAAAATCACAGCTTCATAATGAGATAAAATTCAGCATAATTTGCTGACTATTCATTAAATACTCTGCAAAATAGAAATTAAATTTTATGCATAACTATATTTCCACTAGTTCTGATGCACAGGATTTGCAATTGAATTTAAAACTCAGGAATTTTCTGCAAAATCTCATTGTTATGAGCAACCAAGAAACGAAGAGTTTTAGAGTTGCCAGAGCAGCATGTTCTTCATACAGTTGTTTACGTAAAAGGAAATTACAGTAAATTCGATTGAAACGTGCTTAACAGGCAGTGCTTGTATACAATTTGAAAAAAATAAGGAGAGAACGGAGGCAAAGGAAATCAAAGGAGAACATGTGCGGAAGGAGCGTTAGTGATGACATGAAAATAGATACCACTTCATGGCTTTACGCAGTGAAAATGTAAAATAATGCACTGACATTGAAGCATGAATAAAGCATAGAGCATAGAGCATAGAGTGGAACATGCATAGTCAAACCTATGGATACATGCTATACGAATACACATTTGTGTGAGTGTCTTGTAGTATGGGGGTTAAAGTGACATTTGGCAATGAAGGCGGTTTGAAGGACAACACAATAGTGAGAGTGGAAATTAAGGAATGTCAGAAAGATAGATTGACGCATGGCAGAAGTACGATTCGAGTTACTTTATCTTTTAGAAATATCAACACTTAAGAGCTCCACAAAGTCAGATGAAATTTATTTGACTAAATCGTACTAATAAAATACGTTTGGCATTTATCCAAGCAATATATATCTATTTTTGTGAACTTTTATTATGACACCAAAAAAAAAAAACTTAACATATCTGCAACAATATAGAAGATCGTAACCTTAACAAAAATTATCAACCAAGTCATGACATATGCTTCATTAAAAACAACCCATCAAACATTATGACTCTAAAGTGTCTTTTAAGACTCATAAAAATGAGCTTTTATCGTCTTAATGCACTCAAACAGACTCTTTTATGAGTACATTTTCGTAGGTTTCGGGCCTCAAAATATCATTCATAATAATGACTGCTATATGCATCATTTAAGACTCAAAATTTAGACTCTTTTAAGACTTATATTTAATACTCTTTTAAGACTCATAATAAAGACTCTTTAAGAACTCATATAAATAAGTGTTTTTGGACTAAAAAGTAAGACTCATTTAAGAATCATATTTAATTCTCTTTTAAGACTCATTAAAGACTCTTTAAAGACTCATAATAAAGACTCTTTTATAAATCATAGAAATGAGTCTTTTTGGGCTCAAAATTAAGACTATTTAAGACTCATTTTAAATACCTTTTAAGATTCATAATAAAGACTTTAAATAAATACTTTTTTAGAACTCATATAAAAGTCTTTTGGACTCAAAATTAAGACACTTTTGATAGTCATATTTAAGAATCATGGAAAGGAATCTTTAAAGACTCATACTGAGGATTCTTTCAAAACCCATAGAAGTAATTATTATCCCTTAAGGCTAAAATATATTTTTAGATTCAAATTTATTTAAAATATTTGATAGTTGAAAAATAAAAAAAAAATGACAAAAATATCTTTTTTTAAACATTTTACATAAAAAGTAATAGTAGAAAAATTTAAAGTCATTTTACAATCATATAAAAGACTTCTTTATGAGTCTTTTTATTGCGGACTCATAAAACATGCATAAAAAATACTATTTTTTGAGTCTTATTTTTGAGCAATCATTTTACAATCATATCAAAACTCCTTTTAGAGTCTTTTTATTGCGTACTCATAAAACACGCATAAAAAATACTGATTAATTATAATTTGTTTATATCAGGTGTAGTATAAAGAAATCCATTATTTTTGTATGAAATTGAAGCCTTTATTTATCGTAGTTATAATGATCCGATTAAGGTCAAATATGCACCGTTTTGATCGACAACTTGTTGCCATTTTGAAAGTAACTTTATGCCTCTCTCATAAAAACCCAAAGAACTCGGTGAATCGATTTTCACATGCTTCCCTTGAGGCGAAGTTCTCAACAGCAAAATCATTCGTCATAGACAGAAACAGGTGGTAATCACTTGATGCCAGGTCCGGACTATAAGGTGGATGCATAAGAACCTCCCAATCAAGCTCACTTAGCTTCTGGCGAGTCACTATCGATGTGTGTGTGCCTGGCGTTGCTCTGTTGGAACACAATTCCTCTCCTATTGGCCAAAGCTGACTGCTTCTGGCCGATTGCTTCCTTCAGACGGTCCAATTGTTGACAGTACAGGTCCGAATTAAGAGTTTGGCCGTAATGGAGCAGGTCATAGTAGATGACTTCCTGCCAATCCCACCAAACACACAGTATAACCTTCCTGGCCGTCAATCCGGCCTTGGCCACCATTTGCGCCGACACACCGCGATTCTACCACGATCATTTTCGATTGACGTTGTTGCAAGTGACCCACTTTTCATCACCAGTCACCATTCGCTTCATAAATGGGTCGATCTTGTTGCGATTCAGCGGCAATGCGTAGATGAAAGTTCGGTCCATGAGGTTTTTTGCGTTACGTCGTGTGGTACACATATATCGAGCTTCTTTTTGTATCCAGCCTTATTGAAGTGGTTCCAAACAGTATTTTGTTCAATGTTCACCTTCTGGTCAATGGAAACCGTGCTAATTTTATGGTCGGTCTCGACGATTTAATAATTTTTTTCGACATTTTCGACAATTAGCGCATGATTGGCTGTTACATTATCAGAACCATAATCATTATTCACATTTTCAGCCGCCTGCCTTGCGTTTTCACCTTTATCGAAGGAAAAATGCCAAATATGGCGTATTTTCTCTCGCTGGTGTCGATCGTTGACTCGCGCTCAAACAAAACAATCTAGCGTTACCCGATCGCACTTAAACCATGCGAGTTACGGATTACTAAGGCCATGTAGGGGAAAAAACACTGTTCTACACGAAAACCTTACAAAACATCCCACACATATATTTCATGAAGTGGTAATATATGACGACTTTCTGCATTTGCAGAATTTTTGTATCACTTCGAATTTTTTGTCAAGGACCTCATAAATGCCTTGCCTTATTTGGTATGTCATAACATTGCTTCTGCTCAACTGATTGAAACCTTTATATTATGACAAAGGTAAGACTTGTAGTTTTGTATTCTAATTTAAATAATAGAAATACATATGTCAATCCATTGCAAAATAATAGACGCTAAAACAATCAACGCAAATTTTTTTTTTTTAATTTTTACATTTTCTAACGTTAAGAAATCAAAAAAGTCTATTGACATAATTTTGTTTATATTTTTCTTTAAAAGACAAGGGTTTTTATTTTCGAACTAATTAAAAAATGGTTTAAAATATTTTCAGATTCTTAATAGATTTTTTAAATAGAAATACATATCAATTTGAAACAGAAATAATAACTTGCTTCTCTGTAAATGAGTTGTGAAGCGAAATCATTGCTTCATTTAAATAAATCTCATTGTATTTGGTTTAGTGTTCCAAATTTTTTGGCGTTCTTCCTAATTTTTTAAGGTTATCATATCGCCAGACTCCTTTAACTGTGTGACTCGAGTTCGAGACCCCCTTAAGGAACCACAAGTCTGGTGTTATTTTTTTCCTATCTTGCTTTGTTTTCAAGGTATGGCGCTTGTTTTAATTTTTTAAGTTAAAATTATATTATGGTGCACTCGGTGTGATCTCTATGATTTCCAGTTACTTTTGCATCAGTGCCGCGCTATCATTTGATATTTTATTTCATATCAAAATTTTCAAAACACAACCATACTAACGAAGAGCTTTCAAGACATGACATTAGTGTTTAATTTCGCTTCATATAAAACATTTTTCCTCTATGTTATAGCTACACTGAAATAGACTGCACCATCATAGTGTACGTTATTCTAATACTATGAATAGAATATTTTCTACAGCTCTTGTATGTACCATTTTTTGATAACACACCAATTAAAATAATTTTCATACAGTGAGATCACCTTCAGGTTCCTTCAGGTTTAGTGGATTAATCAATTTTAGGATTCGAATCCGTATACAAACCACATATGAAACAAAAATTTTCCCGTTTTTCCATTTCGAACTAAGGCAGACTTGACTGAATAGGTATAACACCTGAAATTCTTGGTTCAAACAACCACGATTACTTATGTATGTGATTGTAGACGTGTATTAAAGTAGGTAGAAATAGGATTCAGCAGGGTAAATTACCCGACCCTAACTACGCTATGTTTAACTTTCTACCATTTAGACTTATCACTAAGAGTTTCAAAGCTATACCTGAACTAAATATTACATGATTTTTAATTTAAATAACAATTACTTCATTCAGTACTTATTTGTATATAATTCTCTTGAAAAAAGTTAAAATCGGAGGTGAAAGAAAAAAATCACCTAAAAATATTAAAGTCGTAGTATAATAAATGTTACATTTTGTTATTTCCAAACACTTAGTAACTCTCGATAGATCAACTTTTGTTTGTTTTTAGAAAAAAAAACAAATCTGAACTTATGTAGATTAATATTTTACCTGATGTAGCCACCTTTATTAAAAGTTACCCCACCTTAAAGAGGATTTGTCTGTGAATGTGTGCATATAAACACTAGTTACTTTAATTCTAAAATTGCGCTCTACTTCCCATTTGCTAGTAAATTTTTATATAAAAAAAAACCAACGTTGAATATATTTTAATTTGAAATTTTAAGCAAAATTCAGGAGAAGATTTGATTGTATTTACACAGAAATTGAATTGTGTGCTTTGTGCTCCCTATTGACTGCCGAAGTCATTTTTATTTTAGACAGTATTAGTGTGATTTTAAAATTCAATTGAAAAATCTAATTAAATAAAAATTAAGTAAGTTCAATGGAAAATCGAACAGCCACGAATTGTATGCAATGATTAACAATTTAATATGAAAAACATTCAATTTGGCATACTACTTATTTTAACAAACAAAATGTATCCATTAAATTTGCCTTTTGATGGTGCTTGGCTTAGGGCTGTTTAGAAATCATCCGTGTTTGTTAAAATAATTCATCACAACAACACCGTTTTTCAAGAAGCAATACACAAAAAAGACTTTTTTCATTATAATCACCTAACATAGGCGACCATTTCCCATAAGAGCTTAATACATATTCGTCAGATTCAGTGGGAAGTTTTATATTAAACGAGTCCCTTCATCGAATTTTATAGTAAACTGTAAATTTACTAAAACTAAATTTTTCTTTAAACTGACTTTCAAAATATGCACCCATATATCCGTATAATTTTTGTCTCTTACCAAAAACTGTTCGACAGTATATATTTGAAGCTGGATAGAGCTTTAAAAGTCAGCATTATGGGTAATATGGTTATGGTTATGGCTATGGTTATGGTTATGGTTATGGTTATGGTTATGGTTATGGTTATGGTTATGGTTATGGTTATGGTTATAGTTATGGTTATGGTTATGGTTATGGTTATGGTATGGTTATGGTTATAGTTATAGTTATGGTTATGGTAATGGTTATAGTTATAGTTATGGTTATGGTTATGGTTATGGTTATGGTTATGGTTATGGTTATGGTTATGGTTATGGTTATGGTTATGGTTATGGTTATGGTTATGGTTATGGTATGGTTATGGTTATGGTTATGGTTGTGGTTATGGTTATGGTTATGGTTATGGTTATGGTTATGGTTATGGTTATGGTTATGGTTATGGTTATGGTTATGGTTATAGTTATGGTTATGGTTATGGTTATGGTATGGTTATGGTTATGGTTATGGTTATGGTTACGGTTATGGTTATGGTTATGGTTATGGTTATGGTTATGGTTATGGTTATGGTTATGGTTATGGTTATAGTTATGGTTATGGTTATGGTTATGGTTATGGTTATGGTTAAGGTTATGGTTATGGTTATGGTGATGGTTATGGTTATGGTTATGGTTAAGGTTATGGTTATGGTTATGGTTATGGTTACGTTTACGGTTATGGTTATGGTTATGGTTAAGGTTATGGTTATGGTTATGGTTATGGTTATGGTTATGGTTATGATTATGGCTATGCCTATGGAGGACGATCCTCACAAGGCAACGCGTGAGGGTCAAGGGGGCGATCTTCACATGGCAACGTGTCTGACTGCCTCAACCTGGTGAGGCCAGCATTATCCATGTCGAACTCGTCTCAAGTCGACTCAAACCTCTGCGTGGTGTCCTCTAGAAACGGCAAACTAGCAACCGTTAGTTTGACGGCTAATGTGAGCGGCGGGCTCCCCCTGCCTTTAAAGGGTTGTGCGTTGGGTTTGAAGCCCACCACGTAAAAACAAAATTTCAATGAAACGCATAAGAAATAAGATAAAAATGATCCCCAAATCTGATGACGACTACCGCAAACGAAAAACTGACAATGATTTACGGATATGCACCTGGAACGTCCGAACCCTTAATTGGGATGGTGCCTCTATCCAACTGATAGATATCTTAGAAAGATACAAAGCTGATATCACTGCAATCCAAGAAATGCGATGGAAGGGACAGGGTTGCTTACGGCAAGCATCCTGTAATATCTACTACAGCGGCCATGCGGAGAAGCACGAATTTGGATGCGGATTCGTGGTTGGCAAGCGACTACGGCATCATGTCCTGCGATTCACACCTGTGAACGAACGACTTGCCATAATCCGTGTCAAGGCAAGATTCTTCAATATAAGCCTGATTTGTGCGCACGCTCCGACAGAAGACAAGGACGATGAGACCAAAGACAGCTTCTACGAGCGCCTTGAAGAGGCCTATGAGCGCAGCCCCCGCCACGACATAAAAATCGTGCTTGGTGACTTCAACGCCAAGGTGGGAAAAGAAAATATCTTTGGTCCAACAGTCGGAAAGTTCAGCCTCCACGACAATACCTCCGATAACGGAATGAGGCTGATTGACTTTGCCGCAGCGCGAAACATGGTCGTTAGTAGCACTAGATTCAAGCATCTCGATATTCATAAAGCAACTTGGCTGTCTCCTGATCAAAAGACGCGTAACCAAATTGATCACGTTTTGATTGACGGAAGGCACTCTTCCAGTGTTTTAGATGTACGCACGATCCGTGGTGCCAATATAGACTCGGATCATTATCTTGTCGCAGCCAAGATCCGTACACGCCTGTGCGCAACGAAGAATGCGCGCAATCCAGCACAGAGAAAGCTAGACGTCGAAAAGCTGCAATCAAAACAAACAGCCGAAGACTTCGCTACTCGACTCTCACTCCTGCTTCAAGAAGGCACTCCTCCGATCGACGATATATGCGCGGGTCATATCGACATCGGCATCTTCACACAAAATTCCCATTAACTGGTCAATATAAACATTGCCCAAACCTAAATGTGCAACACATCAATAACCCATATTTCATTCACTTAAATTACTAAATACTTTCGTTGCTTAACATTTTTGTAAAACCCAAATCATTTGACACTTAAGCTCAAATCCATAAACCAAACATATTTGTCAATCCAGAATATGCATATGAGCAACGACAAATATCATATTACTCTTTTCTTTATTGCACCAACAAACCCAGAGACCCACTTAAGTGTTTTGTTTTTTCATAAATATTTTGAAATCTTCGTTGCAACACAAGAATGCAACGAAGAAAGAAAGAAAGAGTAAAAGAACCACAAATGTTTGTATGTATTTATTTTCGATTATGTAAGAAAGAAAGAAAGAGTAAAAGAACCACAAATGTTTGTATGTATTTATTTTCGATTATGTATTCTCATTTATATATTAACTAAAGTTAATTTGGAATGTATAGATTTTAAGTAAGTCAGTTTTAAGTTGAAGTTGATACAATAAAGATCAATATTTAAAAAGTTCTGAACTTAACTCAAACAAAGTGTCTTTTACTTTTAATAGATTAAAAGTTATCCTAAAGGAATTTAAGACCTTTGTAACTGGCGCAGTCGAAAAAAAAAATAATTCAAAAATTATTTAAAAAGAACCTCCGAAAAATCTTAAGATTTTTTTTTAATCGCGAAAAGTTCTGTGAAAATAGAATTCAAGTGAAAGTTTTAAATAAAATTCATGCCTAAACTGAATAAATTAAAACAAAGAATAGAACAGTACTACAATCCAAGAACAAACATCAATATGACAACAAACGCAGCAGAAATAATAATGCAACAAATCCACCAAGAGGTAAATGGACAATCCAACACAACACCACAAGTCCCAGCATCGGACATAATAAAGGAAGCTGCAAGAGTAAAAGAATTCCATGGCAGCAAGGACTACGATTTATCATCATTCATAAGGGAGGTAGAGCTTATCCTTCCACTTTTCAACGAAAATCCCGCTCTCCAAGAATTCATATTCCAACGGCATATCATGACAAAGATACAGGGAGCAGCACTTCAAGCAGTCAGGACACTAGGACCGAATCCAAAATGGGCCGAGATAAAAGCTGAGCTCATAAGAAACTTTGGAGTGAGAGAAACATACCATAATCTTTATCATCAGGCAATAAATACAAAATGCTACAACGTAAGTGACTATTTTTATCAACTAAGAAATATTTTAGATAAGCTTAACACTAAATTTGACTTTGATATAAATAAACCAGTAGAATTTTCACCCAACGTTAACGAATCCATCATTCTTAAAACATTTGTAAATGGATTAGATGCAAATTTAGCCAGCATAATTTATAGTAGGAATATTCAAAATTTAAGATCAGCCTTTTATACTTTACAAGAAACGGGTATAATTGAACAGATGGAGAAAAAATCGAACTATTACAGAAACAATAGAAATTTAAACTTGCCAAATTTGCATAACACAAGACAAAACTATAACCAAGTAGAAAATCAAAATTCATTTAGACAAAATACTAACTCTGGACAATTCCGAAACACAAGACAAGACTCAAATTCAACAAACAATTCATTTGGACAAAATAGAAATTCACAACAATTTAGACAAAATTCAAACCCCATTAGTAACCCTTTCAGACAAAGTCTAAGGACACCTTATAATCAAAATGCAAATTTTAACAACCGAAATTCAGGCCAAACTAGATTTAATCGACCCCAACCGATGGAAGTAGAACACCTACAGCAGGAAGAGGTAAATTTTCAATTACCGGAAGAGAACCTGATTTACCGATAGTAGAACTGACTGTAGGAAATGAAAAAGTAAAGTGTTTAATCGACACAGGATCGACAACAACACTTATTAACGAGGACAAACTGACAAAATACAAAAGAATAAAATTAGAAAATAATCTAAAATTTAACACACTCAGTGGACAGACAACCATAAGCCATGAAATAGTAACAGAACTCCCAAAAGAGTTTAATGAAAAGAAATATTTAAGCTGGAAATTGACAAAATTCAAAAATAAAAATTTTGACGGACTTATTGGACAAAATTTACTTGCACCAATGCAAGCAATTATTAATTTACAAGAAAGATACATTGAAATTAATAACGTAAAAACAAAATTTTTAAACTCATGTCCATATCAATTTGAGGAAATTCATGCAATTGAAAGTGCGTATATTGATCAAAGTGTCATAGAGAAGCTAGAAAGAACAGATATGAACTCTGAAGAGGTAGGTAAATTAACATATCTAATAAATAAGCATCAAGACTTATTTTATCAGGAAGGACAGAAGCTAACCCACACTCACGAAATACAGCATGAAATAGTGACTACAACAAGTAGGCCCATTTACTCTAAAATATAGATACCCTCAAATTCATGAAACTGAAATAAATAAACAAATAAAAGAAATGCTTTCACAAGGAATAATAACTGAAAGCAACTCCCCGTACAACTCACCGCTTTGGATTGTACCAAAAAAAACAGACAACTCGAAAACAAAGAAATGGCGAATCGTAATCGATTACAGGAAACTAAATGAGGAATCTATAAGCGATAAGTTTCCAATTCCTAATATTGAAAATATATTAGAGAAATTAGGTAAGTCGCAATATTTTACAACCTTAGACTTAGCTAAAGGTTTCCACCAGGTTTTGATAAAGAAATGCGATAGACAAACAACAGCATTTTCTACACCACTTGGGCACTTCGAATTTACGAGAATGCCATTTGGTCTCAAAAATGCCCCAGCGACGTTTCAGAGATTAATAAATTCAGTACTCAGGGAATTTATAAACAAAATATGTGTTGTCTATCTTGACGACATACTTATCTTTAGCACTTCATTACAAGAACACGTTGAAAGCATTGAGAAAATTTTTAATAAATTAAGACAGCATAACTTAAAAATTCAGGTAGATAAGTGCAAATTTTTTGCAAGAGAAACAGAATACCTAGGACATGTTTTAACAACCGAAGGAGTAAAACCGAATGCTAGTAAAATTGAAAACATTCAAAAATTAAAACTCCCTGAAACAGCGAAACAAATTAAGTCCTTCTTGGGAATAACTGGGTACTATAGAAAATTCGTGAAGGATTATGCCAAGGTAGCCCACGGTATGACAAAATACCTAAAGAAAAATACGAAAATTAATAAACATGATTCACAGTACGTAGACTCATTTGAAAAGTTGAAGCGATTGTTACCCGAAGCACCCATTCTTAAGTATCCAGATTTTAGTAAACGTTTTAAAGTAGCAACAGATGCAAGCGACTTTGCAATCGGCGCAGTTCTTACTCAAAATGAACATCCAGTTAGCTATGCAAGTAGAACCCTCAATGAACATGAGAGAAAATATTCTACAACAGAAAAAGAACTCTTAGCTATTGTTTGGGCGGTTAACTACTTTAGACCTTACATATACGGACGAAACTTTGATCTGATAACTGATCATCAACCCTTAGTTTGGCTTAAATGTAAAAACACCGGTAAAGACATCAACCCTAGGTTGCAACGTTGGTTACTTAGGCTCGGGGAATACGATTTCAAAATCAGTTATATAAAAGGGAAAGAGAATATTGCAGCTGACTTTATGAGTCGTATAAATGCAGATTTAGGACAAATAAATATAATTGATTCGCAAAATCAAGATAATGAAGTTCAACACGAAGAAAACATGAGCACAGATGCTACAATTCATTCTCAGGAAGAGGAACAAAATGACCATTTCTTTATACTAGATACAATAGTGAACAGATTCAACACTCAGCTAATTTTAACTAACAACAAGGTACGGGAAATTGAAGTAGTTGGTAACAAAAGAAAAATTTTTATCAGTCCAGAAGATATTAAAAACAATTTTATGACAGATATATTTAGAAGATACTTAAAAACAGGAAAAACAGGTATATATTCAGAAATAAGTGACCACGAATATAACAAAGTACAACAGAAACTAATAGAACTTTTTGGTTCAACGCTTAAATTCTTTAGATGCTCATACCATGCCAGGGATATGTTAAACGAAGAAGAAACGTACAAACAAATAGGAAAATACCACAAATTAGAGACAGGACATGGTGGAATACAGGCGAATTACGAGGGAATAAAAAAGCTTATTTACTATAAGGACCTAAAGAAATTAATACAGAAATACATAAATAATTGTGACATCTGTAATAGGGCAAAATATGACAGAAAACCAATAAAGCCGAAATATTTTCTGACAGAAACCCCAACAGACAAAAATCAGATTATACATGTAGATGTTTATACAAATAAAAAACATAGTTTTATGTCGTTTATAGATAAATTTTCTAAATTCGCGGTCATTCTTTATTTAGAAGACAGAAATAGCAGCACTCTAATAGAAAAATTTAGACTTTACCTCTCAATAAAAAGTAAACCAAACAAATTTGTGATGGATAACGAGTTTAATTCTGTCAATGTTAGAGAATTTATGAGGCAAGAGGAAATAGTAGTTCATTTCACAAAACCTAATAGCCACACTGGAAATTCTGACATAGAACGATTTCATAGTACTATTGCTGAAAAATTTAGAGCATTAGAAGCAGAAAAGTCTAGCCTATCAACCCAAGAGCGAATATTTAAATGTGTAGAATGGTACAACAGGTCAGTACACTCAACTTTAAAAGAAAAACCCATTGACGTTGAGGAGGGCAAAATTGATAAAGAAAAAATTAGGCAGTTAATGCAAAACAAAAAAGAACAAAATATTGAGAAGCTTAATAGGGAACGTGAGGATTTTAGACAAAATAAGCAAGAGGGATTTGTGAAAAATTATAAAGCACTTAGACACAAATACGAACCTAGATACAGAAAAATTAATCTAGGAAATATTCATCCGACAAACATTAAAAGACCAACAAAATTTTCAGATCAATTGGATATTACTCGTTTCGATCCTGCTAATAACACGGTGTTACAAAATGAAAACAAATCAAAAAACTTGCCTCGAGACATAGAAGAGGTAGTAGGCCTGGTTGAACATAAGATAACTGCATACTTAGTTTTTTGAATATACCCTCAAAATCTGGATTTGTGGTCAAAAAACCGATTTTAGGTAGGTGCATGTATAGTTTGTTATGTAACTCCGTTATATCTAGCTCAATTTTAAAAATTTAAACATTGATAAAAAGAAGAAAAATATACCCTTAATATAATACATAGACCGTTTTTTTACAAAAAGAATTGACAAAGTTACAGGTAAAATCATTCGAAAATTTCTCATTTTTTTTTAATTTTTTCAACTTCAACAACGTTTTGTTAACAAATTTTGTTTTGTGGCACTATTAGTTTTAGCAGGATTCTGAAAGCCTGTTAAATTTTGCGTTCAACAAGTTATCATTTACTTCAATTGGCTGAAATACAAAAGCACTATCGAATTTTTAGTATTCGTAAAAAAATACAAAAAAATGTTTTTTTTTTTTAAAAAATGTTTTTTTGAGCTTTTTCGTTTATATATATTATCATAAAGCTGGTGTATTGCCCGGATGTGACGGAACTGTTTGCAGTTTTTAACCACAAACACGCTCCGAATGAATGGCGTTTGTTTATTGAGGGATCTTGCAAGAGTATGATTTATTTAAAAACTTTTTGTGTGATTCTTGATATGTTAAATTCTGATATATGTATGTCGCCGACTTAAAGGCTCTAACAATACTGTTTGGAATGCAAGGTGGATATACCAAGTATCCTTGCATTATTTGCGAATGGGATAGTCGAATGGGATAATAAATATAAGCAAAAGGAGTATCCACTGCGTGCTTCATTTCAAGTTGTCAAAAAATATGTTTTGAATACCCCACTGGTGCGACCTGAAAATGTAATCCTACCGCGGCCTCGGTAGTAGAGTTGGTAGCGTGCTCGACTGCCACCCCAGAGGTCCCGGGTTTGATTCCTGGCCAGACCATGGTCCTTCGCTTTTAACCTTTCTTAATTTTCTATCCTCATTTCTAATTAACTGAAATTAAAAATTCATCAATATTTACGACTTGAAGTTGTAGTTGATGGTAGAGAAGTTTGTGGATGAGCTTGCCTTGTAACTTGAATTGACTGAGGTAAAGGCATAACACTTGCGTCTAATTCAAATTCATATGTTTTTTTGGCTTTCCACCACGCTTAGAACATCCTACACGTGTTTCACTTGATTGCCCTTTCCTTCCCACTAATCTATCATCCCATTTTTGAACCAAGGCAGACTTGACTGAATAGGTTTCCACCTCGAACCAAGGCAGACTTGACTGAATAGGAATTCCACCTGAAATCCTTGGTTCAAAGCTAAAAAAAAAAAAAAAATATGATTGCAGCGTTTCCTAGGTTAAGTGAGGCCAAAATAAAAGAAAGTATCCTGCACCTTCAAATCTTTTATAAAAGTTATTTATTCATTTCGGTTATTCTAAGGTTTATTTGTGGGCCCACGAATTCGGAAGATTTTCTTGGACACTGATTTCGTTTCTAAATTAAATCCAGTTGAAAAAAGAGCTTGGAATAGTTATATTTCGTTATGCATTTATTTCCTCGGCAAGAAGAAGAGTCGAAATTACTTAGATGTTGTAAATGAATTTTTAAGTGCCTACGAAGAAATGGGATGCAATATGTCAATCGAAATACATTCCTTGCACTCCCATAAAAACTTTTTCCCGAATAGCCTTGGGCAGTTTAGTGATGAACAAGGAGAAAGGTTCCACCAGGAGATGGAAGCTATAGAAACCGGCTTTCAGGGAAAAAATTCCATAAACAAACTGGTAGACTACTGCTGGTCCCTAAAACGTGAAATCGGATATAATATATATAAACGAAAAAGGTCAAATTAACATTTTTAGAAAAAAAAAAAAAAAAATTTACAATATTACAAATACTAAAAATTCGATAGTGCATTTGTATTTCAGCCAATTGAAGTAAATGATAACTTGTTGAACGCAAAATTTAACAGGCGTTCAGAATCCTGCTAAAACTAATAGTGCCAAAAAATAAAATTTGTTAACAAAACGTTGTTAAAGTTGAAAAAATTAAAAAGAAATGAGAAATTTTTAAATGATTTTACCTGTAACTTTGTCAATTCTTTTTGTAAACAAACGGTCTATATATTATATTAAGGGTATATCTTCTTCTTTTTATCAATGTTTAAATTTTTAAAATTGAGCTAGATATAACGGAGTTACATAACAAACTATACATGCACCTACCTAAAATCGGTTTTTTGACCACAAATCCAGATTTTGAGGGTATATTCAAAAAACTAAGTATGCAGTTATCTTATGTTCAACTAGACCTACAACCTCTACTATGTCTCGAGCCGAGTTTATTTTCACTGTTACACCGTGTAATACTATCCAAGACTCAGGGAACGCTAATTGTTGACAAAATTGACACCGATGATGGTTACATCGAGATAAAGCTCGAAGATTCGCAGATTATTCAAAACTACAGCATGATTTTACACATCATCAACCCAGCTGAAATAGGAGTTATCATTGAAGATTTGGCACTCGAAATACAACAACTAAAATTAATAGAGAACAAACAACTGTTACATCTTCAACTAAAGACATTAAGGCGAAAAATACAAACCTTATTACCACACAGACAGAAAAGAGGACTCATCAATATATTTGGAACAGGACTTAAATGGTTATATGGAACTATGGATGACGACGACAGAACGGAAATAGAAGAACACCTTCAAATTATTGATCAGAACAATCATATGGCTATTAAAAACCTAAACCAAAATATTCAAATAAATGACCATTTCAATAAAACATTTGAATTGTTAAGAAAAACAATAGAATCGGACAGGTTCAAAATTAACGAAAAATTTAACGACATCAGGGAAAACAACTCACAAATATACCAAAAATTTTTATATTTAGACTTTTTATTAAAAATTAAAATTATTGAAGACCATATTGAACACATTCAAAATAACATTGCTTCAGCACGACTTAATATTATGACAAGTAACATACTAACAGACGACGAAATAACCAAATATAACATTGACTTTGATAAACTTCGAAACACACGACTAGGTGTAGCCGAGTATAAAAATAATGAAATTATATTCGTAATAGAAATTCCTCAGAATATGTTCACCGCATCTAAATCTCTCGTCATACCCGTTTCAAATACAAAAAATGAAGAATTACTTATAGTTAAACAAGAAGTAATAAAGATAAACAATACTTACTACGATTATGAAAACGATGTTTATATGAAAAATCTAAAAAAATCCAAACTTTGTATCTATACAGATAATTGTGTCAAAATAAAAAATAATCAATCTCAAATCATAGTTATTAAATCAGGCCTTATTCTTCTCAAAAATCAAAAAAATTCATATCTTAACAGTTCTTGTGACTATAGACATATAAAACTTAATGGAAACTATTTAATTTCATTTCACGATTGTAACCTTCAAATAAATGGCGAAAAATTCTCAAATAAAGACACAGTTTTTCATGAAAGATTTGTTATACCTTCCACAAATAAATTAAATATTTCAAAAATTCAGCCGACCTTTGATGAACTGGTCATACAACAAATCGATAATATAGAAAAGATAAATGAATTAAAACATCATAAGAAAAACAATACAACCTATAATCTAATAATTCTTATTGCTGTACTTATAATAATAATAATAATTTTTTTACTATACATCTATATTGTAAGAAATTCAAAACACTGAAAGTTAATATAATAAATCCTAAAACTCAGGAGAGTTCTGAAACCAAGGGGGGAGGGGTCATATCGACATCGGCATCTTCACACAAAATTCCCATTAACTGGTCAATATAAACATTGCCCAAACCTAAATGTGCAACACATCAATAACCCATATTTCATTCACTTAAATTACTAAATACTTTCGTTGCTTAACATTTTTGTAAAACCCAAATCATTTGACACTTAAGCTCAAATCCATAAACCAAACATATTTGTCAATCCAGAATATGCATATGAGCAACGACAAATATCATATTACTCTTTTCTTTATTGCACCAACAAACCCAGAGACCCACTTAAGTGTTTTGTTTTTTCATAAATATTTTGAAATCTTCGTTGCAACACAAGAATGCAACGAAGAAAGAAAGAAAGAGTAAAAGAACCACAAATGTTTGTATGTATTTATTTTCGATTATGTAAGAAAGAAAGAAAGAGTAAAAGAACCACAAATGTTTGTATGTATTTATTTTCGATTATGTATTCTCATTTATATATTAACTAAAGTTAATTTGGAATGTATAGATTTTAAGTAAGTCAGTTTTAAGTTGAAGTTGATACAATAAAGATCAATATTTAAAAAGTTCTGAACTTAACTCAAACAAAGTGTCTTTTACTTTTAATAGATTAAAAGTTATCCTAAAGGAATTTAAGACCTTTGTAACTCGCGCAGTGGAATCACATTTCCCACTCTATGCGTACGGCTGCCGAAGAGGTGATAGGCTATCACCGCCCTCGCCGAAACCAGTGGCACGACCAAGAGTGTCGCGACGCCACTGCAGAAAAAGACGCCGCCTACAGTTGGGCCGCCTAGTTATGGTTATGGTTATCGTTATGGTTATGGTTATGGTTATAGTTATGATTATGGTTATGGATATGGTTTTGGTTATGGTTATGGTTATAGTAATGGCTAAAGAGCATCGCAGTGTGATAGATACAGAGTATTACAGAGAATGTTTTACTAAAACAATACTTGAGTAGCATGTCGTCAAGAGGCATGTAGTAGTATTCATGTTCTTGTAAAGAGAAATTTGTATGAACACTTCCTAAGTGGAAGCGCCTATGTAGGCTGAGGCAGGCCTCGATTTGGATATGGAAGTTAGCCATTTGGCTAGCCTTAAGATGGGGTTAAAGGAGACTTGAGGCAGTGGAATGTATATTTCCCTGCAGTTTTTTGTGCTCGTTTTAATCGATTGAATATACTTTTTTCTTGGATTTTCGGCCACCATTATAATAATGTATAGGACAGCGTCGGTTTAAAGTTTAATATGTTGTAATACATGCAGTCTGGTATCATCATAGATCTAAGGGACTAATTCTTTGCTCTTATTCTGCTACAGGTCCAAAGGAACCTGCTTTTACAGTCTATTTGTAGTTTCAAGGACCCAGAATTGCTCTGAAATAAATATTAAGCGGAAATAATAAAATTGTGAGTTTAGTAAAATGTATAAAATTTGGCTGTCAACGGTTCCTGCAGACACCTTCTTTTCAACACCTTCTCTTCAACACCTTCTCTGAAATGTTCGTAGTGCTGACATAAGAGCATTCGACACTGTACACTAAAAGAAGCTTTGAGATAATTTTACTTCAGCAGCATACCCAACAACATCGTCAGTATTTCCTTTAAGTAACCAAAAACCATGAAGCGGTTAGAGTCGACCCCTTTGAAGGCAGCCTCTGGTTGTAATAGCTTTCAGGGTAGAATCTTCTATGCTTAAATCATCTTCATCGCAGCATGATAGCTTTTTCAGAATATATAAATATAAACATGTTAACATGTAATAAAAAAACCTCAATGTGATAAAACATTTCATTAGAAACACTTTTAAACCTTAAGCTTGTTTCCATTGCTGTGAAAATAAGCAACATTTCATAGAAAATGTCGTTGACAGCCATTTGAACTATTGTATATTTTTTTAATTATAGTTTCCGCACTTTATACACATGAATTTCGAGATGAAATTTGTCGGTATGACATTTAATAACCTTTGCATATGAATATGTTTCTCGAAATGTTGAAAACTTTATGATTTATTTTTTAATGTAGTTTTAAAGCGTGCAAAAGCATAAAAATATTGACGCTAGAAATAATTTACATCCTAGCAGAGGCGAGGTCTATTTTTAGAAAATAATATTGCCAAAGAATACAAATCAAAAATAACATTTTTGTTTGTAGTAGACTTGTGTCAAATGAATGGAGGAAATAACACTTGAGTGGGCTATAAATAAATAAGCAATTTGTTTATTTATCTAAAAAAGCTTCAAAAAAATTCAATTTCAATAAACAGAAGCAGTTCATTTTCGATTATTGGAAAATAGACAAAAACTAAAAAAAATAAACTCAACTCCTTTGAGTTGAAATCCTCTATTGCTTGAAATATGTTGTGCTTTTTTGTGCAGACTCGGAATCAGTTTCGTTTCGTGTGCGGGCTGTTTTCATGCAGAAAGCAACAAGGAATGGGTTTCATCAGCACTGTCTCTACTGAGACTGTTTATGATGAAGACTTTGATGATTTGACAAATAAAAATTCACATCATGTCCTATATTTTTCATTTACTCTACTTTTATGTTGTGCAATGTCACAACAATTTATAAAAATTCAGTTATAAATATAAAGATATTATAGCCTTGAGAGTCGTCCTTGAAAATTCTTAGTCTTGACAGTCTAAGCTGTCAAATCAATCTAGGGAAATTTCAAAAAATTAAGCCATTTTGTATTTCTACTTCATTATTTCAATTGAAAATATTTGAACATTGTTGTTTGCAAGTTAATTTAATTTAAATTAGATTCGCGGAGAACTACTTATATTATATAACTCAAGTCAATATCAATATCTCAATATCATATTGTAGATAATATTTTCTAATTTTCTCTTTTTTTTTTTCTTTGGTCTCATATCGTCGCTCGTATGACTAACTGACGTATCTGAATATCTTAATTGTTCAGGAGAGCAGTTTTTGTTTTATGTGTTTTAACGTATAATATGTCAGATACGCTCAAAGCCATTTACGTTTTTTAGTCAAACTGTTTTATTTATAGTTTTAATATTTTCTGACATAATGCAGTATGATTAAATAAATATATTGACACCTTTAACTCAATTTCGCAAAAAATGTTAGTTACGTCGGTTAGTCATACGAGCGACGATATAGAACATGTTTATAACAGATTAGTGTCAAAGTCAACACATATGTATAATAAAGAAGGTAATTAAATAAAATCTATTCAAGAATTTGAACTACGAGGTTTGCGACATATATTTCGGGAATAAACATAAAGACAGCAAATTTTTTTGAAAATAGCTATAGTTTTGCGAAATATTCTCATTTACGACAAATATATTTTTGTAAGTGTTCGAAGCATTTATCATAACATATATCCCAGTGCGCTTGAGACATCTTCAAAACATATTGGAACACCTCAACGGTTTCTTTTGGTGTCGACAATCCTTGACCATGCAGTTTATCCTTAATGTGCGGGAACAAAAAGAAGTCATTGGGTGTCAAATAAGGACTGTACGGCGACTGACCCATTAGTTCGACGTTTCGAATGTCATAAAGGCCTCAAGCTCGCATTGTATTGATGTAAAATAATTCTTGGGTAATTGTTTGCTTTCCTTATTTCACGAAATATTTCTTCATTTTCTACGTTTCTCAAGTGGTACCGTGGCAAAAATAAAAACATTTTTTTTTTTTTTTTTTTCAAAATGAGAAAAAATTGGTCTATATTTTAATTCTCGAAATTATATATATGCAGTAATCCTCGTACAATTTAAAAAGTTTCTTATAGAAGAGGTCTACTACTACTTCTATGAAGAACCAAAAAACGTTGAGACAATTTGTTTAAGGCTCTTTATTTAATATGTACTATAATAATGTTAAAAGAACTTTTTCAATAAATTTAATAGATTTGAAGTACAACAAAACAATTTTACAAATATTTTATTTTTTGAACTCTTAAATTAAAAACCTCTCATAAGACCGTTAAGATTCGAACAATTTCGTACTTTTCTACCTTTCAATTCAACTTAACAGAATTTTCAATAGTATAAGGTTACATTCGTTTTTATAATTCACAGTAACTTTGTTAGATAAACAAAAAAAAAAAACAAAAAAAAAAAGTAATATCACGGTCACTGAGTACTTCTAAGGATCACTTCTAATGATAACGTAGACAATACTAATTAAATAAATAATAGAAGTTGGAAGAAAGTTCCCTGGCTTTTAACCCTACAGTAGTCACATACAGAAATTGTACATGAAAATAGCATACATATGATGTAGTCCACCCGACAACTGCAGGGTTAGGAAAAAAGTTAAGGATTGTGAAAAAATATTGTGAAAATTGTAATTGTCAATTTTTTAATTCTTTTTTAAGAACTTTTTTAAATAAAAGTGGCTTTTTAAACTTTGTTATTTTTGCAGAAACTATTAAAATAATAATATAAGAAATTTCGTCCAAAAAATCTTAGTTTATATGAAGGGAGGAATATCCTATGGTAGGTAAAAATAATGCAATTTTATATATAAACCAGTTTAACAACAATTTAATCTTTGTTTTGAACATGCATTAAATATATTAGTATGTTTTTGAAAACTAACTTTGAATAGCGGTATTCACGGTGTGACGTATTCTTACTGAGAACTTTAAGCTCGCTCTTCACTACTTTTAGTGGTGTATTTTTACACTTTTAAGACACTTCACACACACATAAATATTTTTCATTCACAAAAATAAAATACGTTGAGGCTATTCACGATCCGATGCAAAAAGTCTTGTATCTTAGAGGATGTAAAATATATTTGCACATTTTGCAATCTCATCAACAAATAATATAAAGGCATTTGCTACGCGTGTACATAAATGCTACATCGACAACACATTAGGGGTATTCTCTATGCCTAGGATATGCCATTGCACGGTGCAAGAATAGGAAATGTATAATATCTGCAATTGAGAAACAACAATGGCGGATTGTACATTTCCTATTCTTGCGCCGTGCAACGGCATATCCTAGGCATAGAGAATATCCCTATTGTATATACAAGGTGGCGCAAAAGTAATCCTCCTATCAGAAAATGCTATAAATTTTGCGATTGGCCCCTAATGTCAGTTCTGTTTTGACATTTGTGTTGTAAACACATGCGAAATACACGTTAATAAACAATGTTACGCTACACTGCTCCAGAACGCGGAATTAATCACCACCAAGAGGAAGATGATTTTTCATCAAAAATAATCATGAGTGATGAGGCCCATTTCCATCTTAGCGGGTACGTAAATAAGCAAAATTTACGCTTCTGGGGCACTGAAAATCCGCGTGTAACCCACGAAGAGCCATTACATCCGCTCAAAGTCACTGTATGGTGTGCTGTTTTCGCTGCAGGAGTCATCGGACCTTTTTTCTTCGAAGACGGTTACTGTGAATGGTGAGCGCTACAGAGCAATGATCAACGAGTTCTTTTTGCCGCAACTTGATGAATTGGGATTGGAAAACATGTGGTTCCAACAGGACGGTGCAACGGCACACACTGCACGTGCCACAACCGGTATGCTGAAGGATGCATTTCCCGGGCGCCTAATCTCCCGATTTGGCGATTTGCACTGGCCAGCAAGATCGCCTGATTTGACCGCTCCAGAATTCTTTTTGTGGGGCTTTTTGAAGTCGCGGGTTTATGTCAACAAGCCGCAGACTCTTGCAGCTCTTAAAGACAATATCCGTCAAGAATGTGAGGACCTATCGCCGGAAGTTTTGGCCGAAGTGATGGAAAATGCCATAAAAAGGGCTCAAATGACAATCAACTATGGCGGCGGCCATTTACATGACATCATATTCCCGACTCGATGTAAAAAAAATTAAAAGACCAAATAAAAATAATCCAAGAGAAGAATCAAAGTTTTTCATTTTTTTTTTAAGTTACAGCCAAAAAACATCGGAAGGTTATTTTTGCGCCACCTTGTACATACTAGCCTTTTCCCGGCGCGCGTTGCTGCACCCTGCAACTATATGGGAGAATAATAGGTGTATTCAAAACTTTTCTTAAACTCATAGTTTGACACCACTGTCATTTTCCACTGACCGTTACAGTTTCCCAGTAGCAGGAGATCACCAAATAGTAACTCCATTTTGAGTTTGTATGTAAGTATTGCTACTTTTACTTTCGTTATTCGAGTTATTCGATAATACAAATTGTATGGGCGTAGCCACACCCCCTTATATAATGCCCATCCCAGTTTTCTAGTAGATGGACATTACCCAGTTTTAATACAGTTGCCGACAGTGAGCATACAAACTAAATTACCAAAATGTAGCCAAATCGACGAAAACCATAGGAAATATAGCATTTTTATTGATTTGTGGGCGGTAAAAGGGGGTGTGACAGAAATTAAAACCATCTTGTGCTTGAAAAAAATGTACTGCCAAAATTTCAGCTCTATCGACTCAGCAATTTTGAAGTTTCCAGCCAACACACAGACATCATTTTGCTTTTTGTAAATATATTTTGAATAAAGATTATTGGCTATAACTTTTGATTGGTAAGAGATACTGAGATAATTTTTTTAATAAATAATTATTTTAGCTTTTAAATTTATTCAAAAATATGAAACCACAATATTGGAAAAAAAAATTCTTTAAAAAAAATCGAGGGGGTAGGCCTTGTTTTTTAAATCACAAAAAAGGTTTTTAATTTTTGCGTAAAATTTAAATATAATTTTGCCTATAAATGTTATAATTTTTGAATAGAATTGAAAATTTACGAATTTGAATTTAAATTATTTTTACAACAAAAACAAATTTTGAGCCTTGTTTTGAGGAAAACTCCAAAATTTCAGACCTTTTTTGAAAAAAATATATAAAATATATATACTCAACTAACGGTATTTTTGCAATAAGATATTCATAGTACTTTGATGAAGCTTTAAGACAAAGAAACATTTAAGAAATTTAATTTTACTAAATTTAAGAAATATTTTATATTTTGTAAATATTTGCATATGTAACCTAAGAAAACAACTAAAAATAGGCGATTTTGTAAAAAATTTGTACTACAGCACCATCTAGTGCCCAAGGTGGTTCAAAGAAGATACTGTCAAAAAACTCATTGTACCTGAAAACTACTATATACCAATTTTTATTCTAATCCCATGAGCGGTTTGGGAGTTTTAGGTGATTTTGCGAGAAATTTGTACTACAGCGCCCTCTGGTGTTCAAGATGGATCAAAATTGATAGCCCACAAACACGCACCGTACCAAAAAACTTATATAACACAAATTTTCATGCTAACCGGATGAGTAGTTTAGGAGTCTATTGCGGCCTTACAAACATAAGCTCCTTTTTTATATATATAGATAGATTTACAATATATTGTCACGCCATTGCAAATACTCTTGCTTCATAATTGCATTGCAATACTCTTGCTATTCAAGATTCAATGCAAATAAAATTATAGAAATGCTTTTATTTGCCAGAGTTCGTGAACGCGTATACTTAGGTTTAGTTTCCAATATTAAAAAAATTTATTTAAATAGTTTTGATTTTACTTTCCAGCCTCTTCAAAATAATTTTGATTGACAAATGGGCTTCTTTAATACATTGTATATGTAGTATGTTTTTTGTCACTCCGTTTGTAACGCCTTTAATGAGGCGTGGTAGCTATAGAAAAGTCTATATATTCTGGATAAGTATCACCACCCGAGTCGATTTGGCCATGTCCGTCTGTCTGTCATCATGAGTACAGTCGACATTTTTAAGCTATCATCACGAAATTCAATATTTAAGCTTTTATCTAAAACATAAATATGAAGTTCGAAAATGAGTCAAATCGAATGAAAACCACGCCTACCTCCCATACAAACTGACTTTATCAAAACGGCAAAATCTCTTTAAATTAAACAAATATTAATATATGGACTTGAATGGAGCTTTGATATTTAATATACACTCTGAGTATGAAATTCTGAGTATGAAATTCAACCAAATCTAATAAAAACCAAGCCTACCTCCCATTCAAAATGACTTTATGAAAAAACAATAGCGAATATTTTCTGTTAAAACTATGACGAAAATGTTTTCACAAACAAACATTTTATTGACTGCTTAAGACTGAATATACTTTAGTTCGGCAGTGGGAGTATTTTAACTTCGTCCCAGTCGAAGATAATTTCTTACTAGTTTATTATTAGAACTGTACATGATTCGTTACAAATAGTCTTGCATCAATGCAAATATGAAATATATTTAGACCTTTTGCAATCAGAACGGATAATACTGCTTTTAGTTTGCTACTCATTGCATAAGTGCTTTAGTTTTTGCAAAACTCAGACTTATTATTATTTTTTCCCAAACAAGACAAAGATAAACAAATATCAAGATTTGTTCTCACTGCCAAAAATTCCAGGCACTTTCTCGGCAAATTGGCATTATAACTCAGACTTAAGTAGCTAAGTGGATTACAGTGAAAGTTATGCAAGACAACTGATGAGTTGGTATAGCGACCAACGCAACAGTCTGTCTAGTCTACTAGATGGTTTGCTCTATACAGAGCTGTTGTTGTTGTTAGTTGTTTTCTTCATAAACATACTTGGCCTCGAGCTCAACAATTAGTCTCAATATATAATTAAATGAATAAAGGTCACATTTAAATTTAACCACAAAAATATTTTTCGTCACCCTAAACAAATATAAGAAAAAACCAAAAAATAAAAATAAAATCATTAGAAATATGTTCTTTGTCCAGAATCAATGATTTGCATTTCTGATAAATACCCCACAACTACAACACAGCGTGAATACACTCAATATATTAGTTAACATTTAGATGACTTAGTTAACATTTAAATATATAGCATTTTTATTAATACATAAATACATATATATTAGAGAGGGTCAAATTGTATGGAGCAAAAAAGGTCGATGTTGGACCTTTTTTTTTCCTAAAAAAAAAAAAAAAATGTTTTTCTCTACTGAAAAATTAAATAAAAATTTTGAAGAAAAAAATAAGAAAAAAAAAACAGAAAAATCGCACTTTTGTCTAAGATTTAATAAAATCGAAATATGTCGGTTATGAGTACTTACCCTTATTTTCAACACTGAACATTTTGGACTATTTAAAAAAATTAATTGCAATATGGCAAGGGCCATATAACTAGGGCAACTATTAGTCAATTTTCCCAACAAATTCGGAAATTTTCCCCAAAAGAAGCGATAAAATGCAAAAATAGTAGCAAAACGCCCTCTGGTGGTTTTCATAAATAAAAATGAACGTCAAAAATGGATTCCTTGACCCCAAAAACCCCCATATATACATTTAAAAAATTGTTTTTTGGCTTTTTAATGCAATATTTTGAAAAAATACCTATTTTGAAAAACTGGCAGGCTCCGATTTCAAGATAGATCTATACTCTCTTCGCCAAAGTTTCTTAAAATGACCCATAGAACACCGCTAGGGTGGGGCCAACATCGCAAAAAAATTTGACCCGCCCTAATATATATGTATATATTATAGTGTGAATTTTTATACTTAAGAGTTTCATGTATTTTTAAAAAGTTGTTATCGAAAAAATATTAACTGAATATTAAGTTTTTTCTGATACATGTGTCCCAAAGTGTTTTATATTTCATTGCCAAGGTAATTTTTTTTTTTTTAACCTAAGATCGGAAATATTATGACCCAATTTTTTTATGCAAACCTCTTAACTAACGCAGATTTATTCTGTACTCTTTTTTTCGTTGGTGGTGGAAGCTATTTTGCTTTTTTTATGTATGATGGAGATATATGTTTAAAATATCAAGTAATCGTTATTTGAATTCATTTCTTTTTAAATCCTCATTTGGTAATCGTGAGATGAGCCAAAATACACACAAATTTAGGTTAAAGAAACCCTTTCCGAAAAGTACAGTACCGTCTCGGTCTTGCAGATCTTTTAATGACTAAGAATTATTTCGTGCATTACTTGCATGAGTCTCAAATGGCTTTGTATTTATTAGAATTAACTTTATTTTAATGTGGTAGTTGGATTAAAACTTAATATACATCGCCTAGTACACAACGCCTACTTACGTGACATGAATAATAAACCCACCAAATTTGAACCAACACTAAATAGGGCGAGCATAGAATGTCTTCTGAAAACATAAGCTGTTGCAACATGACACCTTATAACGCCCACCATGTCTTTTGCTTCCTGTTAAGATCTAAAATTTAAATTCAACTTGTTTGATTCTGAGAACATAAAAGTACTTGTATAGTTTCGTTAACATACACTTAAATAAAGGTCACAAAGGTTATATCTCAATTGAAGAAGAGTGTTGATTACTTGTCTATGTTTATCCAGACATCATGATTCATCCATTATTTCTCATATTTCTTCAAGAAAGCTTTCTGTTCAATCATGTTTTATACCCAACATTTACATAATTTTTGTTTCTCCACCCCAACAAGGGATGTGTAATCAATATAACACTAAAAAAGAAAAATATTTTCATCAAACTTTCACACAGAATGCTGGAAAAGATTTGTAATCAGTTGTTTACAAATAAGTTTGGGCTGCTTTTTATGGTGGTAGTGTGAGTGTAGAAAACTTTGCTGTTTTTCAGTTTCTGCCAATGAGCCCATGATATAATCTTCATGCAACATTTTTGCTGCCTTAACTTTGAGGCCACTTGTCAGAATTCCATGCAAAAAATCAAAAATCAAAGGCAAGAAAAAGGTTCACATTCTTATCTATCCCTTTTGACCTACTTTAGATACACGCCCCTTCCTCATAGGTTGACCCTCATCACTATTCTGAAAGAAAACATTGTTTAAAAATGAAAAATTAAACTCTGTATGAATGTAGTTGTTGACTTTTTTAAACTTTTTCTTACTTTTTACTGTTGTATAAAGTTTTTTAACGCTGTTTGTTTTCCAATTCAAAAGCGTAACAATAACGAGAAAAAAAAGGTCAGCTATACTTAATGTTAAGCAAGCAGATGTTATATGACAAGCATCTTACTTTTTAATTAATTAATTAAATTTTACAACATGACTATTTTTATACAGTCCTGAATAAAAAACTGAAAACAATATAAAAAAACCTTAACTATGATGAGCTAAAAGATGTTCTTGAAATATTTATTCAACCCACAACTAGCTTGATTGCAAACTTCATTGAGGCAAACATTAGGGCAAAATCACTGTTCACTGAAGTGTTGTGTTAATCAGCTATAAGGCAGCTATACTCTTCAAGTCTTATATGCAATGTGTTCCTGAGTGACTGATGTTAATTAGTGTTCGAACTCTCCGAATTTCATTATTTTGTTTTTCTTTCCTTTTTTTTTTTCTCTTTTTTACTGGACGTATTTAGCACACAGAGTGCAAGGAAGGACCAATGGAAAATAAGTGCTCCCCACAAGCAAGTTATTTGCGCCTTAGTCACTTCAACAGGTTTAATTATCTTAGTTAGAGTGGCCAACCGTGTCGTTTTTTCTTCATATGAATATATTAGACACTGCTATTGACCTTTAGTAATCAACTTGATAACATGAGAGTTTCACTTAGAGGGCCATAACAAACTATAAAGTCGCATCTTATCAATGATTGAGTATAAAAATAGCTTCTATGAATATTATCCCTACGGAGAAAGAATCGGTTCTAAACCTTGCAAGTGATAAGTCCCTAAGGGAGAGGGATCAGTCCCAATTCTACCACCAATATATGAAACCGACCGGTCACTTTTACACAGTGTTGTCATTGACAGGGCTCAATTGCCACCTGCTGCGTCACCTTGGACCTGTCCCGTCACCGGACTCGAAGAACAAATTTGTGATATATCCTAATTATCGAGTAGTTCATTGAGCAATTTTATTTTTTCACTAAACAATCACTCAATATTGCCCTTCACATTGTTAAATACTTTTTCTGTGACAGATGCAATTTTTTTTTTTCTTTTCAACTTTGAATTTCCCCACGATACAAATAGAGCTTTGAGTTTTAATCGATATGTATCCGCTTGTATCCTTTTAATTGGTCCCGTGCTGAATAAAATAAAATCTGCCCCGTATCAGCCAGTTCCCTGACAAGTTATATCAGACCTGTCCTGTGATAGGTTCCATTCGAGTTGTCACGGGACCAGTCACTTAAGAGTTATTGACTCTTCTTTCTCCGTAGGGATGTTATTTAATAGGAAGCAAATTAAATTTCGTTGCACACAAAAATTTAAATAAAAAAAAATGTATTAAATAAAAATTTCATACAATTTTAAATAAAGGGTGGCTGATGAAAGGTGCTACCAAAAAAAAACGTAATAACTTTTTTTCCGTCTAATTAATCTGTTCCACTTTATTTTTCTTTTATAGAGTGATCTTTAATTTTAACAAAAGTGGAAAATTGGGACAATGAAACCAGAATTCGGATTGTGCGCAACTTTCATGCATTGGAGTCCGTAGTTTCCGTCCAAAGAGAATATATACGAATGTTTGGTGGCACTCCTTCTAGCAGATGGACCATTATGAGGCTCGTGAATAATTTTGCCGAACGTGGAACAATCGCAAGAATGCCTTATAATCGAGAACCCTCAGTTCGGACGCGGAAAACTATCTCTGCTGTTGGTACTGCCATACAAGCGAATCCTAGTGTTTCGACAAGAAGCTTATCTATTCAAATGGACAGTCTCTGCAGACAATTATGCATAAAGATTTAAACTTATTCCCATATAAGATACAACTTACAAGTAAACTGAATGCAGCAGACTTGCCGATTCGCTTGGAATTTTGCGAGTGAATCATTCAAATGGCGGAAGAGGACGAAAACATGTTGAAAAAATATCAGATAATAACTAAATGTATCTAGAAAATATATATAATTTTTTAAATTCAAACAACTAACGACAGGTTTTACGAAAGTAAATTTAGAAGTCAGTGAGACTTTTTGAATTTCCCGCTTAGTAACTTGAAATGGTTACAACACTATTCCTGTCAACTAACATCTCTTAATAGACCACTGTAAAATTTTGCGCAAGCTGCGTCATTTAGTTTAAGTATGACAGCCATTGAAAGCAGACAACCTCGTGAATTAGGAAAAGACGAAAATGGAAAAGAGTGATTTCGTGCACTCATCAAACATTATTTTTTGCGTAAAAAATCCTTACCGAAACCAAGAAAAGCTTTGTTAAATACTATGGGGACTCTACATCATCAATTTCAATGGTTAAGAAGTGGTTTCTTGAATTCCGTTGTGACGCTAAACGTTCAAGTTTCCCAAAAGTGATTCTCCCTTCAGAAATTGTCGAAGAAATCCATGGATTGATATTGAACAATCGGAGAATGAAAGTACTTGAGGGGACTGAGAGTGAAGCCATCTCAACTGAGTGGATACATCACATTTTACATGAATATTTAAACATCAAAAAGCTATCCGCGCAATGGGTACCACGATTGCTCACAATTGACCATAAACGCAACCGTGTGACCACTTACTTCAAAGAACTGTTTGGCGATTTATAATCGAAAGAAGTTTTTACGCCTGGATAGATCACAAAACACCAGAGACCAAGGAACAGTCAAATCAGGTCAAGGTGGGTCTGTCGGCCAACAAAGTCAACACGACAGTGTTTTGGGATGCATGTGGAGTCATTCATATTCATTACATTAAAAAGGGTAAAACGATCACCGGCGAATATTACGGGTATTCACACCGAGATCGTTAGTTTGTTAGCTGCTACTTGCTACTTTTTTACATGCATTTTGTTTTTGTAAAAGTATTGAACCATCGAACTACCGAGTAACAAAGTAATAACTTAGCAGCCCTGAGAATTTTTTCGTTAGTTGGCAAAATACAAACAGCTGTTCCATATTCTTATTTGCATGAAATTTAAATGCATTAAAAATAAAACCCAACGCATATTCAATTGAAGTTTTTGTTGAAAAGTAAGGATTTCATAAATAAATTAATTTTTTTCTCTATTCTTTCCACTTTTTAGTTATAAATGTTCAGCAATTGTAATTTACGAAAAGCAAAATCAGCTGTTATTCAACTATGATTACCAGGCTCACGAGATTAAACAAAAGGGTGTGTTCACAGTTAACAAATTTAACGAAGTAACAACTAACCAAAAACAAACTAACGAGTTCGGTGTGAATATCCCTATTATTCACAGCTGTTGGATAGATAGATTAGTTGGACATTCATTTGAAGCGAACACGACCGCATTTGGCGCAGAAAAAAGTGCTCATCCTTCATGACAATACACCGGCAAACCTTTTTGTAGTGTCCACGGCAAAAATCTGTAAATAAGGCTACCAACTGCTACCCCATGCACCATATTCTCCATACTTAGCCCCTTGTGACTATTTCCTATTTTCAAATCTGAAAAAATGACTCGGGGGTAAGAGATTTGGGTCGAATGAAGAGGTCATCATTGAAACAAACACATATTTTGAGACCTTAATAGACCCTATGAAAACAAAAAGAAATTTAGAAGAACACTGGAATTAATGCATTGATCTAAAAGAAGACTAGCTATGTTGAGAAATAAAAGGCTTTTTTTCCGAAAAAAAATTACCCTCTATTCAACAAGTCACTGTCTTATCATATTGCCCTCGTAATTATACATATAATAAATCCTGCTGAGGTTATCTTAGCAAAACCAACAAAAAACTTGCATTTATAAAGAAAATAAATGTTTCAAAATAAATTGGATGGCCTCGGTAGTCACCTTCTCGTCATCCCAGAGATTCCGGGTTCAAATCGCAGCCAGGTCATGGTCCAACGCCTTTCTGCCTTTCTTTCGATTTCAAATCAATTGAAATTTAAAACTCAACAATACTAACAACTTGAAGTTGTAGTTGGTGGTAGAGAAGTTTGTGGATGAAATTTTCTTATAACTTCAATTGACTGGGGTAAAGGCATAACACTTGCCTCAGTTTTAAATTCTCAAGTTTCTACGGATTTAATCCACGCTTAGAACATCCTACACACGTTTCAATTGATTGTACCTTCCTTCCCACTAATCTATCACCCAATTTCGAACCAAGGCAGACTTGACTGAATAGATATTACACTGAGAATCCTTGGTTCAAAGCTAAAAAAATGAGTTAATAGATCTCCATGTATTACATTTCAGCATCTCTCTCCATATATTGCTACCAAGAAAAATTTGGAGCAAGACCGATGTAATGACAGGCTTAAGTGAAGTTAAACTTTCTTTAATTATTAATGCTATCAACCATGGTTGCGGTATTCACTAATAAGAAATATATGATATATGATTGTTGTATTGGATATCTATGAAACTCCTTTATATGGTTGTTTCATTGGGTGGCTAAGAAGACATATCTATCGATAAGGCAAAGATGTTTTCGAATAGTTAACGTTCAAACAAAATGAAAATATCAGAAAAAAATTTGTTCACATATTAACTTATAGTTACAACTGGCAACTCTATTCTGCACATTTCTCACAAGGCCAATAAAAATACCTTGTCAACCATGTGAGACAACGTGTACGACATACATATTAACAATTTTACAGAAGATAAAACATGCAATCAAACTGTGGCTAGCCCACATTCAGTGTTGAAGTGCAGAACGATTATTCAAAAGAAACGAATTCGTTTAAGGAAGGAAACCTAAGTTACTCATGAAAAATAGGCGTATTTTCTGCCAGTCGAAAAAGTCAATAAAAAATTTGTAAAGAACATTTTAACATACATATTTTATTGATTTACAAAATGTAATTTATTTATAAAATTTCAATGCAAAATGGCGGCATTTATTTGAAGGCACTTATTTTTTGAAAGGGTCCCTGACAGGACACCCAACGTCCTTACTTTTGGATCTGGAACAAAAACCAAAATTTGAACAATATTTTAAATATCAGCAGCTATCGACACAAGTAAAATTTTTTTTCAATATATTGATTTTTTGCGTAATGGTGCGGGAGCAGTTACAATTTTCACAAGAAAAAGTCACAAAATTATTGATAAAACAAAAAGTAAGCAATATAAAAAAGAAAAATCCTACGTATGTCGATAGATAAAAGTGAAGATTTGTGTTATGTGTCCGGACATCCCAAAAAAAGTGGTTTCGATAAAAACGCATTAAAAGCGCTCGGTACATTCCTGGGAGGCGACGTGCAGAATAGATAATTTTGGCATTTAGACACTTTTGCCCAATTCTATCTCTTCGTGTATTATTTTTAAGACCCTAAATCATATTTTAAGCAAAAACAAAAAATTTCGATTTTTGAAAATTTTACTTAGGTGTTCCCCCTTAAATGTTAAAGGAGAGTTTGAACACTAAAAATTAGCACTAAAAATTGAAGTAATATTTTCAAAGCTTTTATTCACAAAGAGAATGAGAAAAGAAACTCTAAAATCCTAAACTAGAAACCAAACTGTATTGAACTGATCTTGTATAATAGCCTGAACAGATGGCGACGACGTTGCTTAAGCAACTAAACTACAAATTTGTTACTTGGAATTATACCTCGCTGATTATAGGTGCTGCGGAAAAAAACATTATACGACAGTATAGGCTAATTCTTAGCCCGCCGGACAAAAATAGACCAAAAGTTTACGACTTTATGAGGCCGCAGAGATAACCACTCGAAAATTAAAAATGCAACGGCGCACAGTGATTGAAAGGTGGAAATAAATACGAAAATGCATGTTCTCTTTTTAACATTTTTTTTTTATTTACATCGTTTAGGAATTGTTGAATTAGCATAAATCCAAAATTATTTTGAATAATATTCATTAGTTTTTTGTCTAGAGGCCCTCAAACTCGAACAATGCAAAAAAACTGAAAAAATTATGTAAAAGGTTGATATTTTTACAGAGTTACTACAAAAAAACGGGAAGAGACCCTCCTGTTTTTTTTTTATTTATTTAAGAAAATGTTCAAAAATTGTTCTACATATTTGAAATGTATTGTTCAACTTTATTTTTTAAAAAAAACTCAAATTTAACGTGGATATGAAAAAAATATTGGGTGTTGGAATTAGTTTTAAAGGTTTTCTAAGAGATGGCGTAACTATCAATAGATCGCATCGGGCACACCTGTGACTATATTCATTTCAAAGCACATTGTCTAAGCTTCATTTTTCAGTATGTGTCATTCCACTGAAGTGTAAACAACATATATTTTTTTCTCTGTGAACATGTCGACTTTCGTTCCAACAAAACGCAATTTGCGGGAAGGTTTACTTTTGTGCTTCCATTTGAAGAAAAAAGCGGTTGAAGCACAACGCACGCTTACTGAGGCTTACGGGGACTATGCTCCATCGATTTCTACTTGTGAGTACTGGTTCCGTCGGTTTTAAAGTGGTGATTTTGATACGGAAGACAAAGAGCGTCCGGGCTGTGTATTTGGTGGGATCAGAAGGGTGTCGTGTACTATGAGCTGCTAAAACCTAACGAAACCATCACTGGGGTACGCTACCAACAACAATTGATGCAATTGAGCCGAGCATTAAAGGTTAAACGGCCGGAATATGGCAAAAGACACGACAAAGTGGTTTTTCAACATGACAACGCACGGCCACATGTTGCAAGAACCGTCAAGGAAACGTTGGAGGCGCTGAATTGGGATGTGCTACCCCACCCGCCTTATAGCCCAGACATAGCCCCTTCCGACTACCACCTATTCAGATCGATGACGCATGGCTTGGCTGAGCAGCGCTTCACTTCTTACGAGGATACCAAAAAATGGGTCGATTCGTGGATTGCCTCAAAAGACGAGTCGTTCTTCCGGCGCGGAATCCATATGCTGCCAGAAAGATGGGAAAATGTTGTAGCTAACGATGGACAATACTTTGAATAATATACATTGTACCGTTGTTTCTAAATAAATGCTCAAAAACCGAAAAAAAACCTTTAAAATTAATTCCAACCCCCAATACGTAAATTTATTTTTTAGCAGAATGTAACTTTGTGAGCTCCAAGTTGCGCCAATAAACCTTTCTAAGTAATGTATTTATTGATATTTTACGTAAATGTTTCAAATAATAAAAGACAGCTCTGTTGAGCTTTTTTCACAAGAAATGACAATAACTAAGAACGTTTTGAGAAAAATATAGAGTTGCTCAGTCTCAAGGCTTAGTACTTTAGCAATTTTCCTTAGTATGCTTTCAGGCACACTTCCATTCAGGTGTTAATTTAAACACTTCGTTCAAAAGTGTGACATACTTTATCTTGCATATTATGGTACCAGCAACAAAATCGTAACATCTAGTCATGATTGCATTTTTATAAAGAGGAGTTTGGATTTTTTTTATGCATATATAAATATATATAGCAGCAGTTTATTTTTTAATGCAGGACAAAAAATGGTAAGGCTACAGCATGAACTACGCATATGAAGATTGATAGCAGGTTTTTCTGCTTTTTAATCCCTAAAAGTATACTCAAGTAAATTTTGAAAGTTGCTATCATCGCTTATGCAATAATTATTAATTTGTTGCAGAATGCACAAGGTTCATTAGAATTTTTTTTTAATAATAGCGAAACGAGCAGCTTTATTTTGAAAATTTTTTCTCATTGTCTTACAAAATAATTTTAAAATAATACCTGACAGTAATATGAACATCTTATTTTAACGGTTTGAATGCTATATCACCTTAAAGCTTAAAATTTGGAAAACAAGTGGAGTGAAAAATTTTTGGGGAAGGTGGGAATGGCGAAAAAATGTTTTTTTTTATTAAACACTTTAATTTAAGATTTCTGACAATTTGGATTCATCATAGGATAAGTCATAGAAGAAATATAGCGTTTTTATTTTTATTGTTATATAGGAGGTAGGCGTGGTTGGGGGCGGATATCAAAAAATTTTCGTTTTTATCTTGGCACAGCGAAACTGAACTCATGTGCATAATTTTATTGATTTACTACGATTACTTCTATTTTTTGACATTTTTTGTATGGGGCACTGTGCGGCGTTGCATGGAATTATTACTCCGTAAGTAGTAATGATGAGAGTAGAAATAAAAAAAAAATACATTTACGTCGTCAGTTAGTGGAGATACTCGCTGCAGCTTATGCAACACATATGCAATATTGTTGCATGGAATTTTTACTCGCTTACTAAAGGTCCTACGGTAATATTTATTTTACGATAACAAAGAATGATCTTTTTACCTTATACCGAAAATAAAAAAATTGAAGCCATGCAGTGAAAATGCAACAAAAAAGAAAATACGTTGCATGGAATTATTACTCAGTAACTATGGATACGGTAAATTTTATGGAACGACAATGAAGGTGAGGTTTTTTACCATATTTGACCATATTATAAAACTATGAAAAGTATTTATGAAGGACTCGAACGTCATAGCTTTATTAAAACGATAGTAGCTATCGTCGATAAAGAAGGGCCACAATCATGAAATTTAACCATTTTCTAAGAGTTTGTTGAAATTTTGTTAGTATCTTGTACTCGCCGCTTTCTAAATAATCATATCGTCGATGATATGACTACTTGTCTTATTTCCCATGTGCTATTGCTGTATAGTATAAAAGAACATTTTTTACAAAATTCGTTAATCGAATCGAATTTTCTCTTTTCTCTTCACTATCGTTAAAACGATTACCTTCGAACTCATTAGGCATGTTTTTCACACATGCAGCAACAGAGTTTCATGCAAACTGTAGCTTTCAATAAGTCAAGCAATAGTGCTCCATCCCGGACACGTCTTCCTATATTTATGTGTGGACTCGTGTGTGCAATTAGAGCTTGTTGGTATGTTTGTCGGACAAGCTAACATCTATGTAGGTATGTACATTATTGACCATGTGGTTAAGGAGCTTTATGTTTTAATCCCCTACGCAGTCAACACAGCTTTTAACAGAATTTTACTGCCACACCTGAAGGACCATCACTTGCTTTAAATGTTTTTAGACATGTTGATAATGTCAAGCTTTAAAATAATTAAAGACATTTTTGATGCAAAAATTCCAAGGACCATTTAGAGTAAAAGAGTGATTAAGTTTTTAAAGATAACTTTCTTCAATAGAGATAATTTTTGTATTGACATCACAAATGATTGACGCACACATTTTTCATTTTTCGAATGGAAACACAATTTATTTAATCAGTTAAGATGCTTGTTAAAGACAAATGTCAAACTAATTGTGAAGTTAATGCTTTGAAGCTATTATTGCCAGAGTAAAAAAAAAATGGCAACACAACTGAGCAAATAAGAAACGAAAAGTCACATACGGGCAAAACAATTTGTCCAAAACTATTTAATTTTTATTTTTTTTTTTTTATTTATCCTGCTTTATAAGAATTCTAAAGGGAATTAAATAATTAGGGAAGTAAATTCTCTTGGGAACATACTTTAAAATTCGAAACCCTTAACTTTCTATAGTCACATGGCTGAGATTTTTTAAGAGTGTTTCACACACTCTGTGAATTGTGAATTTAAAAGATAAGCCAAAGATCTGCAATTTTGAAGTTATGAAATGAATGAGTTATCGCAAGCATTTTTCTTGGTTATCCTTCAGTATATGAAATTATTTATAAGCTTTGTTCATTGTATATGACTTACTTATGTAGTTGTTGTTATTTGATTCAAAAGCTTAACTATAAATTCTGAGAAAAACATACAAAAAGGATTTATTCGACGAAAACACTTCGAGCAAAAATATGGCAGATGTTGATAAGCAGCCAAAATATAAAGTTTTCTTGGACAGAATTTTTTGACAGCTAGCAGTCTATGTGCGACAACAGCCAGTCACTGCCAGTCGACAGTAATAATTTGACTGTTCGACTGTTGGCTCAAAGTTGGAAAAGCTCTTAATTAGCTTAATGTCTAAGATTTCAAGTAGGACAAATTATTGTCAAGCTCAAACTCACTCGAAGAAATTCCCCCAATGACTCTACTAATGCGCTGTGCTGCTTCGCTTGGCAACGAAGTCTGTGCAAGTAGGTGTGAGTATGTGCATGGATAAAGATTTTCTTAAGGCCTTATACAACTTTGGAGTTTCGCAAAAATGGCATGTTTGGTATAAAAAGCTTTGACATGATATGATTAGTGAAGAATAAAAAGCCATAAAAGTTGTGAGTTTTAGAGTTTGTGACACATGGTGCACTTTTTTTTTAATATTTACTTATAGATGTTTATAAGGGCTTATCAACAAGAAGTGTAGGTTAGGTTAGGTTGACGCGGCTGTCTCTTATGAGACACACTTAGGCCAATTAGGCCCGTTGTGGTACAAGGGTTTAATTATTTTCCACTCTATGTGAACCAATTGGAGCTATTTATGAAGCTGAGTATTCGGTAGACCGAAGATTTTGAGAGCTCATTTAGGTCATTGTGGAACCAGTTACCTAGGAAAAGGTGGCGCTTTCTGGACAGCGCTGGGCATTTGCAGAGTAGATGTGTTGGGGATTATACCTGCTTCTCGTCTCTGCAGCTTCTGCAGAAGTGGAGGATTTTTAGTCTTCGGGCATGGTTTCCAATTAAGCAGTGTCTTGTTAGAACACCTATGACAATATTTAATTGGTCCCTTCTAAGGGAAATTAGTTCCTTTGAGTTTAAATTCAGGGTTGGCCAAACTTGGCGCGCCGTATGGCATGTGCTATCCATAGACCACCTAATGTTGGTATGTTCAAGGGATAGTTCATTTTTGCGTAATTTTCATGGGTGGAGAGGTATTTTAATTTGTTCCTTACCTGTCGATAAGGGTTTGGTAGTACCGTTACGAGCGAATTCGTCTGGTTTGCAGTTTCGTAGGAAGTCTCTATGTCCGGGCATCCAACATTATTATTTAACAACTGTTCCTTGGCATCAACAAATAACATTTGTCATTTAAAAAAACGGAAAATTTGCCATGGAACGAAACACAGTGACAGAAAGAATACAATTTGTTGAATTTTATTACAAAAATTCGGGATCAATCGTAGTTCCGATGTTCAAAATTCGAGAGAATTTTCCTCAAAATCAGGCAGTGGTAGATCTACACTGAAAAAAAATGTTTTAAAATTGACGACAGTTGTTATTAATTTGACGATATTTGTGTTTAAAAAGTAGCTTGCAACAAATTTCGTCAAAGCAAGAGCAAATGTGTTTAAAAATTTTGAAAATCGTATGAAAAAAAAGTCAAATTATGAACACATTTTTTGGACACATTGTGTTCAATTTTAAGCTAATATATTTTTTTCAGTGTAGGATTCGGAGGGCTGAAACTAAAGTTTGGTAGTCCAAGTAAGGAGCTGAAACGGCTTTTAGGGCTTTTTTCATTTTTCCCTTACAAAAAATTGTCCAAGGGGGGGGGGGGGGGGGTGCTAAAGCTCTTTCAGCCTGTATGTAGATCCTCATTAAAATCAGATACCTTCTAAGACGTATGTGAGCAATAGAGTAAGTCGGTCTCCCCATACAAAAAAAAAGTTTGAAAAGTGCACCCCTTATTTTAAAGAGGACCTCGAGACAACTCCAAAAACAAACCAAAATTAAGCCTTGTTCATCCGGTTTACCCCTCCCCGCCCCCCACCACCTGAATTACATTTTTTTTTCTTATAACTAACTTCTTATAAGAAAATTAACTTCTAAACAATTTATTAATTGTATGCCTTTATTTGGCCTTGAAACAAAGTTATACCAGTTCCAAGTTGTTGCATAAAATTTAATTTATAAAATTTCTTAAAACTAACCGTTTTTTTTTTTTGTTTTTGTTTTTAGAGTTCTCTCTCGAGGTCATTTTTAATCCTGTTTTTTTAAGTACTGTTGTGAAAAAAACAAAATTACGTAAATACAGTCAACCCTGTTTTTGTGCGATAGATCGGGACCGCAGAAAAAACGCGGTATTTACAAAAACTTCATAAATAGCTATAACTAGTAAGCCCGTATGGCGTTAAAATGCCAAAATGCGAAAAAAATATCCAGTGTTAATTTTTTTTATTAAAACTTTAACATTTTTTACTTATGTCTGCATAAACTATATTTGATCTTTATAACCTTCATTTATGGGTTAATTAACCCTCAAAATACGCTGCATACTCTTCTCTTTAGTAAAAATGTTCACATCATCAAAAAAGCGGGGTCGAGTTAATGTCAAATGTAAGTGTCCGTGTGTGAATAATGGGGCTTATAGGTATATCGCAACTGTTCGCAACGACTTTCCCAAAATAGTCATAGCAAATGACAAAGACCTATCCTTGTCCTTACACTTGTCCCTATCCTTTCCTTTGTTCAACTTATCCTCATCCTTCCGTTATTCTTACTTCATGTCCAAATTCTTGTTTTAATCCTTTTTTAAATTCTTCACCTAATACTTGTCTTAATCCCTTTCCTTATTTGGAAAGATGTGTTTTAGGTGTGTCTAAATCTTTATCCTAATCCATATCCTACAAAATATATTTGTACGTTTTTTTCGCTTTGTTCTACTGCTTTTATAAAATAGAAAATGATTTTGGAAAATTTCAGAAAAAAAATAACACATAGTTTTAGGCGCTACATAGAAAAATCACTTTCTTTGTAGAAAATTGTTTTGCTTTTTTGTTTAAATACAGCATATTTTAGAAAAAGTAAGACCTTTTTGCACATCTACAGAGCAAGACCTTTCTATTAAGGGTACATATAGGTTACAAATCTTAAAAAAAAAAATTTTTTCGGGAATTTTTCTTCATAGAAGGAAAAAAGATATCGTTTTTTGGAGTGGTTTTTGACGTTATTTGAATTTTTTTTTTTAAATGTCAACAAATTGACGGTGTGCAGGATATCACCAGTCTGGTACATCTGAGGAAAAAAATAAAAAAAAAAACAAATTAATCCTTGTTTAAGTGGCCACCGCCCGAACTAGGATAATTTTTACCCGCCAATTTGAAAACGATATCTTTTTTTCCTTTCATGAAAAAAAATTCCCGAAAAAAATTTATTTTTAGTGTGCCCTTAATAGCACATTTATGAAAATCGTATTTACGGTATAGATTTGATGGTCATCACAAAAAAAGCGCTTGAGTAATAAAAATATAGATAATTTATTTGTCACAGCATATTAAAAAAAAATTTATTTTATGCGATGGATAGAGACCGCTTAAAAATAGTCAGAAATAGTGAGCAAGTGCTTTCCAAACAAAAAAAAAATAAATTATAATAAATAATTTACACATGAAACAATTATAAAAAATGTCATCCTCAAGTTTACATGATGAATTTTGAAAAGTGTAGTTACATAACTCAATTCAATTCGTCGTAGTCCAAAACGCACATAGTCTTATGTTGAACTGATTCGTAATCGTAATAATTCATTTTAAGGAAGTAATTACTTCTAAACATTAAATAACAATCATAAAAAACTTTACCCAAATAGATAAAACTAGTAAGTGTCATTTTTTTTTTTCAAAACTTTACACTTTTTGACATATGTCTGTGTCAACTACATATAGTTGATGTTATATAATCTTCATTAATGGGTAAAATGCGCTGCATACTCTTCTTTTTAATAAAAATGTTCACTCCATCAAAAGAGCGGCCTCGACTTAATGTCAAATATGGTTGGCCGTGTGGAATAGTGGCGCTTGCAGGTAAATTGCAACTGTTCTCAACGACTTTCCCAGAATAGTAAGAGCAAATGACAAAGACACGGGAAATTTCAAAAATTGACTCGTAGGTTTTGACGTTACAGTGTTTTTTATCCACAAATCCTTCACTTAATCCTTGTGAAAGGTGTGTTTAAGGTGTGTCTAAATCTTTGTCCTAATCCATTTGTTATAAAATATATTTGTACGTTTCTCGCTTTGCTATACTGCTTTAATTATGCAATACAAAGAATGATTTTGGAAAATTTCAGAAAAAAAATATCACATAGTTTTAGGCACCACATAGAAAACTCTCTTTCTTTGCAGAAGATTGTTATGCTTTTTTTATTTAAATACAGAATATTTGAGAAAAAGTAAGACCTTATTGCACATCTGCAGAGGAAGACCTTTCTATTTATACCCCATTTATAAAAATCATTTATAAAAAAAAAAAAAATTTAAACCCATTTATAAATTTACGGTGTAGATTTGATGGTCATCACAAAAAATGCGTTTGCGTAATAATAATATAAATAGAAGATAATAATAAAGATAGATCATGAAATTACCTTTAAGCATACTATAAAATGAAAACTACCTTAATAGTCAAAAAATATTTTCATATGCTTGCACTTCGAAGATCGTTAATAAACTATGTTTTTTTTTATAGAGACCCACTCTAAGGTACATACGTTAACACATACACATTAATAGAAAAAAGCGATGTCAAAACCTTTGGGATTGGCCTTACCTCGCGGCGGACTTACATGTCGAACAGAATCTCGATATTCATGTACCGCACAAAAAAACAAACACCACACAAAAACAGGTTTGACTGTAGTGTTGTTGGTCTGTGGGACAACGAGCATTTTATGGTTTAACACTCCCTGTGTCCACTGTATTTTTGCGTACGTTATGTGTCCCATTATGACGATTTTGCCAAAGCTATGTTTTCACCCCTTTAGAGACATTTTTTAATCCAGCATTTTTTTGGGGTTTAAATGTTCGTTTTAGGTTTAAATGAAAGAATAAGGAAGGTTTTGTTCAAAAATATTTGTACAGTTTTGTGCAATTAATTTTAGAACAGTCAAAAACGAGAATTTTTTGCAACATCTCAAAAAGTTTATTTTATCGTCCATACCTTAAAAGTTATAACAACAATTTTTCATGCCGGAAAGAAATAATTTTATTTAATTTTTCAATCATTAAATAGACAAAAAATAGACTTTAAATAATTGGATGTGGTCTCACAGACCAACAATAGTTCTTAAGGATAAAAATAAGGGGTGCACTTTTCCAACATTATTTATCGACTCACTCGAGTGTGCAACATAAACAAAAAAATTCGAAGAGGCTAAGTACAATATGTGAAGCCACCGAAACAACCTAGTCCTGGACACCTCGACCGAAAATATCGACGCAGTGAAGAAAAGTGTTGAAAACGACCCAAGCACCAATTGGCAAACGTGCTCAAGAACTCGACTTCTACACGTGCACACTGCAAAGAATACAAGGTCCAATTGACTAAAGAACTGTAGTAAGTGGACCACAAGCAGTACCATAAGGTCTTGTTAGCCATAAATGGTGACGGCGATTTTTATAAAAAAATCGGGTTTTCTGAAAAAGCTCATTTCCATATTGGTGGCTACGTTATTAAGCAAAGTTGTCACATTTGGGGATCTGAAAATCATCAGGTCTATTTGGTCCAGATTGTGGGCCAGAGGCATCATAGAGTCGTACTTTTTTGAAAATGACGATGGTTATTGTTAATGGAGTACACTAAGGAGTATTCGAACAGAAAGGACTTCTACTTTCAACAGAATAGTGCTATGTGCCCAAAAACGTAGCAAAATAATGGAGTTAATGCGCACGAATGTACCTGGTGTGTAATCACACATTTTGGAGATAACAACTAGTCACCAAGACTTTGCAATTTAACACAGTTAGTTTTCTTCTAACCATCCGCAAATAATTCGAACTCTCAAAACGTATATTGATATCGCCATCGACAAGCTTAAAGTCTGCAAGCTTAGTCAAGGTAGCTTTTTGTAGAATATTGTATTAAATACACAATCTCCATGTGTCACTTATATAATCCAATCAAAATTTATGAGACACCCCACCAAACAAACAAAAAACAAACAAATTGGCCATATCAGCCATTAAAGGACTTTGATCGAGCTTTTTATGATCAAATTGTGTTGTGCGTGTTATTAAATGTTTGTACACAAATGAAAATTTTATGTCGACTCCGAACGGTTAAGCTAATAGGGAATGTTCTCAAGAAGCTTTATAAGGCAGTATTTACTATCAGAATTTTACCATTATCAGCAAGAGACGTGAGGTGCGATCAGAAAAATTAATTTCAATTGAAAAAATTTTCTGTCTTAGCGCGGGTTCGAACCTGGTCTCGAATTGGCATCGAGTGGACCACCTACTGCTTAACGCATTCGGCCACGGCCCCCACATCCAAGCAACTGTTTGTCTTAATCAAAAAACAAACCGTACTCCTATTATTAAACCGCCAGTTACATCATTAGAACAAATTTCTAAAGTAATGTTACCCCTTAATGCCGTTTCCTTTATAAGGCGAGATTGATTTTTTTGCCTCTAACATAAACATCAAAACAGTTGCTCTGTTTCTGGCTATAACTTAATTAAATGAAAGATCTTATTTATACCTAATTAATGGATATTAGATATGTAGAAAATTGGCTAAATTCACTTTATTAGCTTTTAACATGAAATGCATAATTATCTTAATTGCCATGCTTTCAAGTACTTCTTCCCTTCTGCAGTCGCAATTCAAACAAGCATTGCAGTAATAAGTTCTTTTATATGCCCTCAAATACTGTGAAAACTAACAATATAACATCAAGGCAAAGAACTGAAGTAAAATGGTACGATGTACAATAGAGTGGGTCGGTCTCCATACAAAAAAAAAAGTTTGAGAAGTGCACCCCTTATTTTAAAGATGACCTCTAGACAACTCCAAAATCAAAAAAAACTGTTAGTTTTAAGAAATTTAATAAAGAAAGTTCAATACTCCAATTTGGAACTGCTATAACATGTTTGTTTCAAGGCCAAATAAAGTACTTTTTGGGCGAGATGTGAACAAATTTTTAAGAGGTTTAATTTTATGATTAAAAAAAATTGATTTCAAGGGGGGGTAAATTGAGGTAACAGGGTTTACCAAATGAATTTGACTTCAAAAGTCCAAAAGCTCTGAGAAGAAAGTGTAGTACTAGTTAAGCCCTTTTTAACGGAATATCATTTTTTGGAATCGGACACAAATCGGACAAAGTTATGGAAAAAAGACCATTTTAGCGGTTTTTCCGGGGGTCCAAAAAAAAATGTTTTTTGTTTTTGGATTTGTCTCGAGGTCATCTTTAAAATAAGGGGTGCACTTTTCAAACTTTTTTTTTTTCGGCCAACTCTAATGTACAACCATGTTTATTTGTAATAAAAAAAATGTTATTTTTGGCCTATCTTGCTTTGTTTTCGAGACATGACGTTTTTTCTAAGATCAGTAAAGTAAACGAAAATTAAGTAGCAAACCAAAAGGCATGCTAAATGAAAACTTTAAAAAGACTCCATATAATGCTAAATATAATGCTTCATACAAGTTCATTATTTTGCTCTCTTATTTTTATTTGCTTACGCATGACTTGGTTGAGCCTTAATACCTATTTATTTTTATTGCTCGATTCGAATATAGTATGAAACACTAATGAAAAGGATATTCATGTTTTTTTATATTTTTGCAGTTTACACACAATACAATATTTACTTAAAAATTTTATAAATTGTTCCATGATCAAAACTGGTCCTTTAGGTATAATATACGTGTAACAACCAAAAACCGGAGCTATTTAAAAAAAATTTTTTTAGGTATAAGAAGTAATTATTTTTTTTTAAATTTATACAGGTTATTGTACATAAAAAAATACTTTATAAAAATATTTTTTTTTTTTAAATACAGTTCTGGCTTTTATATAGAGGGCGCTGAAAATGGCATTGAAGAAAAGACATCCAAAACGGTTGGATGGATATGGCCTTTCCCATGTAAAAAAAAAAAAAAATAAATAACTGGCCATTTCAGCCCTTGAAAGGACTTTGACCTAGCTTCTTATGATCAATTGTGTTGTGCGTGTTATTAAGTTTGTACACAATTGACCGAGAAATGGACCTACAGGCTTAACGCCGACTCCGAACGGCGATGAACGGAATGTTCTTATTCTCAAGAAGCTTTACATGGCATTTTTATTACTCTCTGAGGCTTGCCATTGTCTGCAGAGAGGTGGCGGCCGTACAGAAAAATTATTTTATTCAAATAATTTTCTGTCGCTGCTGGGGTTCGAACCTGGGTCTCCAAAAATCTTTGACATAGCGGCCACGCACTTTAACCAACTACGCCACGGTCGCCACCTTTCCCATGTATCGGAAACAAAAAAAATCAAATGACATTTTAAAGCATAGACCTTATATTAAGCATCCCCCCTACGCAAGACCCCCGGGTGTTTTTTTTTTTTAATTATGGCGGAAGTTGAAGTAAAAAGTTCGAAAAATAGATACATTTTCGCGCGCTTTTTTGTTTATATAAAAAAAACAGAAAAAAATAGATACTTGAATTTAGGGGAGATGCTTAAAGGATAAAATAACGAACAAAATGCAAAAAAATCATTGAAATTGAACCAATAGATTTTGAGTTATCTATCGAACCGTTTTAAAAAAACTAGTTTCGAGGAAATCGCGTTTAAAGTTTTTTATTTGTTGTATGGAGCGTTGACATAGGTTAACGAAAACCGTTATAATTTCTGTTTTTTCTTATACATATATATAGATTTAAAAATGTGTATGGATATTCTTAAAACTATAAAGAACACATTAAACAAAAAAAAATATTTTTTTTTCGAAAAATTTACACGTATATTATAATATTACCTTAAATCCAAACCCCTGAGTTCGCCAATTTCTATTTGTATTTAAAGGAATTCAAATAAAAGTTATTTTAAACAGATATTAAAAGAAATGTTTCATTTATGTACAGCTCATAACTTGTAGCTTATACAGTGATGAGCTGCTAAGTACAAGAAATTTAATCGGCAAACAGCTACTTATCTAAGCAACACCAACAAAGCCGACCATTGTATTGAACACTTTAAGCATAACATAATTGGCTGCAACCAACATGCATCAGTATAAATTGAAAACAAATATAATACATTCATAACTCTTCTTTTCAAATTGCTAGTTTCACTATCATAAAATATTTAGGAATCAAAAAAGTAGTTGGATGTTTGCACCAAATTGCACCTGTTTTAAATGAAATCAATTTGTTTTTCATTTTTGTCGAAGCCAAATATTTTCACAATACAATTGTTTGCTTTCAAGTTGAAAGGCAATTGATGCAAATGTCACTGCCAGATGTGTTTCGACCACAACAAATTTCGGTCAATTTTTCAATTAAGAAATCAAACATAGCTAGTTGTATTGTCAGAGTTTTGAAAAATCTATTAATTGCAGCCTTTTATGCACTTTTAACAACTAAACTTAAAACGAAATATAAACATTTTTAGGTAACTTAAGATCCAAATTTAGTTTTTTTAATTTGTTTTTTTTTTAAGGGGACATATAGGTTACAAATTTTTAAAAAAAAAAATTTTTCGGGAATTTTTTTTTTCATAGGAGGAAAAATATATCGTTTTCAAACTTGGCACATATAATTACAAATCAAAAGAAGACATATTAAATATGTTACGATCATACTTGAATTTTCTTCAATGCATGCATAAAGTATTAAAAACTTATAATGAAAGTGACAAACATTTTCTCAAAATTTTGTGCTCCAGATCAACACCCCTACCTTACCGTATAACGTATTCTACGTTAAAAGAAATAGATTCTGTCTATAGTACAATTAACATTCTTGTTGCTTCATTAGTTCATTTTTTCGATCATGCTTATAAGCAAGGCGTAATCAAAAAGAGCTTTTAAACACACAATGGAAAAGAAAGAAAAAGCTTTGTACTGCTTAATGCAGTGCTTATGAATAATTTTCTATGAAGTTTTTTGGATAGTATTTAATCTAAGATTTTAATAATTTTTTAGGGTAGGTTTTAAAAAATAAAGTATGAAATAGCTTAAGTTAAGAATGACGTTGTGAATTAGTTAAAGAATTATTAAAATCAGTTCAGTAGTTCTTTAGTTTAGCGTACACGAAGATACGTGATAAGCGTTTTATATAATAGTATAGATAACACATGTTCCAATAAGTCGCGAGACTAACTACTAGGTGGCACCTCTAACGAAATAACGATATAATATTCCCATAGTTCCAATAAAGTTCCAATGATTTAAGTGACGCTACTGTTGATATTTTCAAAATAATGGATTCAAAGCAATTCCGTGTGTTGATTTATCACTGTTTTTTGATGGGAAAAAATACCGGCCAAACTGAGCAATGGCTTCGAAAGTGTTATTCGGACTCTGCTCCATCAAAAGCAACCTTTTGCTGATGGTATGCTGAGTTTAAACTTGGTCGTACAGACACAAACGATGCTGAACGTTCAGGACGCCCAAATGAGGCAGTTGTTCCACAAAACAGAAAAATAGGACACAAAATGGTATTGTCCGACCGTAAAGTGAAGGTGCGCGAGCTAGCTGAGGCTCTGAAGATATCGATAGGCAATGTGGGAACAATATTACAGAAACATTTGCGTTTTCTCACACCAAACCAAAAACGACAACGTGTCGATGATTCGGAGAGCTGTTTGGCACTGTTTACAAAGAATAAACATGAATTTTTGCGTCGGTATGTGACAATGGATGAAATATAGATCCATCATTTCACACTGGAATCAAAACAGTCGGCAGCTGAGTGGAGAGCAACCGATGAAAATACAACAGTCGGCTGGAAAGGTTTTGGCATTTGTATTTTGGGATGCGCATGGAATTTTGTTCATCGACTATCTCGAAAAGGCAAAAACAATCAACAGAGATTATTATATAACGTTGTTGAAGCGTTTGAAGGATGAAATCGTGAAAAATCAGCCCCATTTGAAAAAGAAAAAATTATTTTTCACCAAGACAATGCACCGTGTCACAAATCGAAGAAAACGATAGCGAAAATCCACGAATTGGGCTTCGAATTGCTTCCTCATCCACCGTATTCGCCAGATTTGGCCCCCAGCGACTACTGGCTCTTTGCTGACCTCAAAAAAATGCTTTCCGGCAAGAGATTTAACTCCAATGAAGATGTGATTGCTGAAACTGAAGCGTATTTTGAGGCGAAGCACAAATCGTTCTACAAAATCGGTATTGAAAAGTTAGATAAGCTGTGGAATGAGCGGTGGTTATGCTCTTGAAGGAACATATGTTGATAAATGAAGAAGAAGATTTGCCTAAAACTGTTTTTTTATTACTTAGTCTCGGGACTTATTGGACCATGTGTTACGCGCCAACCGCGACCACATGCCCGAAATCATATTAAACATTAATGTCGAAAAATTATTTTAAAATCAATTTTATTTCATGTAGTGTAAAAACATTTTTCTATATTTTATTTCAATTTTAAGTTCTCCGCCTCTAAAAACAAAAACCCTTTACGTTTTATAAACCCGGTGAAAAGTCAATTAAGATTAATGGGAAACCACAAGATTTTTAATTCTTTTGACGAACTCGTTGACGAACAAAAATGGACATGAAAACGAAATGTTTAATTTGAAAGCGACAAAAACGTGCTTTCCTTCCTTTGGTTCACTGGGATGTATAGATTCTTCAAACTCAAAGAACTCTTCATCCGGCAAATGTTTGCATGAACGATAAACTTGGCTGAATCTACTAATTTTGGCTTCTCCAAGGGCTTTTTCTTTAGCAACCAAAGCCTTGGAACGTGGCAAAGTTCAGTGAAGCCAACCAAGTTTATAACTGATATCCTGTGGTTCCGGCGCTAAATTTCAACGGATTTAAGCACGCAAATAAGTTACGTTACATAATTAGCGCTCAGTGAAAAATAGCTCAATTAGTTTGAGTTACTGAAGCTGCGTACGTGCTTTGAGTTCGTGTTCAGCATAGACACACACACACATACAAGCACACAGGCAGGCAACAAACAACGTAGAACACCTTTCAAAACAACAACAACAGCAAAAAAATAAACAAAATTATGGCTAACAACAACAAGTGTGCAGCATTAAATTGTCGTAATTTATAATTTTATATTGAAAACGTGCTTGTAAAAGTTTTTATGTTGTATTTAAGTTAAACACCCACACACATACACAAACACATACACGCACACTTATACACATTAGCACATGCACATATGTTTCGCAATATATGCGTCTCGAAACACATTGCATTTGTCGGCTGAGCGCGAGTGTGTGTGTGTGTGTGTATGTATATGGCTGTGTAGGTTTGCCCACAACTACAACTACGTACGTTTTACGTCATAGTATTGATAAAGTCGTTACACTTTTTTCTATTATAAAATTGGAAAAATTACGCAATATCTCGCCATAAATAACTAAAAGGATTTTCCTCTAAAAAGCCAACCAGATACTGGATGCAGCAGCTTAAAGTTAGAGAATATAAAAAAAATAGATTGCTTATAATAAAAAGAAATGCTACGCAAGAATGTTAATTAAAAAAAAGAGAAGAAAGCAATCAATGAAGAAACAGCTGAGAATTTAAGAAATATTACTTTTTACCCGACCATGAAAAAGCTCAAATGAAAAAGATAAACGCCGCTGCATGGATGCAGCAAGATTCTTGTGTGACATTTCAATAATATTTTTTTCCAACTTGGCTGTTTTTGTTTTTTTTTTTTTTTTGCTTAAGGTTACGATATCGATGCGAAACTAGCACGAATTGCAGTCTGCTACTTGCTGCTGCTAATGCTGCTGCTGCTACTGATGATTTATTAATGTTAAAATTCTGTCCGTTAGTTTTAAGTACATTTTGCTGTTCCCACGAAAATGACATGCTGACACATCTTGACAGTTAGCACAAAAGAAACTACAAACTTCAGTTGATATATATATATATACAACATTTATTGATTTTTCGTTATGATTCTCAAAAATTGACAGTGGAAATATTCATTTTTATTTCCGTCTTAATCCAAATGACATTAATACGACCAAATAGTGTTAGTTACTCTCAGGCAGCTGTATTATTTTGAATTCTATAAGTAGGCGAAACGGTAAAAACCTTTTGACATAGAAATACGTCTTACAGCGCTGTTGTATGGGAATTGCGAAATACAGTACACGTCCAATATAACGAATACCCGATTTAACAAATGTCCAATATAACGAACGGCAAAATCTCTTCATTGACTATTCTATATAAGGAATTCAAATTTTTTGTTGCCATTCGATTTAAAGAATGACATCAATACGAGTTGAAACTACAGTGATACTTCGATATAACGAACTTCGTTATAACGAAAAACTCAATATAAACAATTTTTTCTGAGTGCCTTCAAAAAACCTCTTTATTGCAAAGTTTTTCATACAAAAATGCTCTATAGCTGTAACGAAAAAATTCTGAGCTATAAAGCCTCTATATAGCGAAGTATTCTTTCAAAAGCGTCCGTGGCGTAGTTGGTTAAAGTGCGTGGCCGCTATGTCAACGAACTTGGAGACCCAGGTTCGAACACCAGCAGCGACAGAAAATTATTTGAATTAAAATAATTTTTCTGTACGGCCGCCACCTCTCTGCAGACAATGGCAAACCTCAGAGAGTAATCAAAATGCCATGTAAAGCTTCTTGAGAACAAGAACATTCTGTTCATCGCCGTTCGGAGTCGGCGTTAAACATGTAGGTCCGGTTCTCAGTCAATTGTGTACAAACTTAATAACACGCACAACACAATTGATCATAAGAAGCTAGGTCAAAGTCCTTTCAAGGGCATAAATTTTGTTTTTATACAACGAAATCATAGTTGAGAAATATAACATTTTAAGTATGTAAGTCGTTTAAGTCCTGTTATCAAAAGCCTCTACATAACGAAGTGTTGATTCTATAGCCTCTATACAACGAAGTCAGAATAAAGCAAAACCAAATTTTAATTTTGGGGAAGTAAGTGTTTAATTTTTTATTTACCTTTTGAATAGTGAATATTTATTACATAGTATTTTCGTGTAATATATAGATTTTGGATAAAAAAAACTGCAGTTATAACGAATTTTTTTCGTATTTCTTTAAGCAGAGAATTTCTTTAAATAACAAAGTATTTTTCGATCCCCTTCAGATTCGTTATATCGAAGTTTCACTGTATTTTCATTGATCAACTGTTGCTGTAATCTCATCTTTCACCATTCTGTATACACAGATGCTCTTTGTTTTTTATTCTTGGTACCGTTATAAATTTCTATGAATCAACATTTTAGTTTGTTGGACTGCATAAAAGGAATAAGTGGTGCGTGCTTAGGTCAGTTGTCATTTTTCACGCATGTTTAAAGTTCTATATCTATACTATTATATAAAATGAAAGTGAAAATTTTTTGTGTCCGCAAAACTCCAAAAGTACTGGTCCGATTTTTTTGAAATAAGTTTTAAAATATCACATTTGTGCTACAAAAGGTTCATTGGTTATTATATTTACGAAATTTCAATAATTAGTATCTTTAATTAAAGTGTTAAGTTTTTTAAAAAATCATCCACAATGCCATGCATTGCTTGATCGTTAGCTTTTCATGCGTTTGTGCTGCGAGAGCCTCAATAAACTGCATGTTGCTCTCTACTATACTCTTTTTGTTCTCAGCAAGCACAAAAAAACAAAATAAACAAACAAATACATATACATACATACTTTACTGCGCTTAAAGCTAATTGGATCGAAGTACATTCTAATATGTTCAAAGTAGTTTTGATGTGGAGAATTAATCTAACACAGTTTTGTTAAAACGGGATTCACTGGCCACCTTTAGCATGTTGAGGATTTTTTTGATGAGAATGAGATTCAATCCGACTTGATATATGTATGTATGTATGTATGTACGTATGTATATTTGTTTCGCTGCATGCAACTTTTCTACACATGTTTTGACGGTGGTTTTCCTGTAATTTATAAATGAACAAAAGGAACAAACGGCTGACTTTTTACTTAATAGAATTGACATTGTGTGATTCAAAAGGTTTTTTTATAAATAAACAAGAGAACTGGGACGGTAATAGGAAAAGGGGTTATGGCTTCGACCACACAAGTCAAATTTTTGATATTGAATAGTTTTGGACCTAAACGTCGCATGACAATAAAACTCAGTATGTAGTTACTAATTGCCAAAGTCTTTCTACTGGAAAACTGGTTGGTGCATTGGAAAAGGGGGTGTGGCCCGATTCTCTATACAGAATAGCTATGGAAGCTTAAATCACAGGACATTGAAACTCTTAATGGAATTGTCTCCTGGGAGTGATGTTCTGCTACTGCGAAATTGTAACGGGCAGTGGAACATGAGCGTGGTGTCAGACTAAGGGACTAATAAAAGTTTTGAATTTACTTATCATTTCCAATATACTTGCTGGGTGCAGCAACGCGCGCCGGGTATCGCTAGTAAAAAATATTTAGCAATGACAAATAAGCCAAATAGTTTTAAGGGGCCATATAGGTTATAAATTTTAAAAAACAAATTTTTTTTCGGGAATTTTTTTTCATAGAAGGAAAAAAGATATCGTTTTCAAATTTTGCACATATATTTATTAACATTTAAAGAATACAAAAACTTTTTTTCAGAATTTTTAAAGCGGGCGTTATTTGATTTTTTTTTAAAAATGTCCAAAAATTGACGGTGTGCAGGATATCACCAGTCTGGAACATCTGAGGAAAAAATAAAAAAAAACAAATTAATCCCTGTTTAAGTGGCCACCACCTGAACTAAGATAATTTTTATCCGCCGAAGAAAACAAAATGGCGGCCATTTGAAAAAAAAATTGATTTTCGAGGTAGCATTCAATCACGCATCAAGATATGTCTGTTAGACCAAGTCAAATGCTACTTTGTATGGAATCCTCCGTGCCCCCCCCTGAAAAACACGATGGTTGCAAATAAAGTAATCAGAAAAAAATTAAATGCTCTAAAAATCAATGTACCAAAAATATCGTATCTCATTCAAAAATGGGTCGATCCTGGTTTTTGTTTTTTAATTATTAAGACCATAAAATGGGCTGCATTAATGCATTAATTAATTTTGAAAAATTGTACTAGATCAATGCAAAGGACAAACACGAATAAAAAATTATATGAAAAAATTTTAAAATGTTGACTTCAAATACGTTTATTGGGACCAGACTTCATTGTACGCCAAATCTAAGTCCAGAATAAGATTCTTCAGTTAGTAAAACATAGAAGTAAGTACTTTTGTTTTTTTAAAAAAAATTTTAAATGTATTAGAAAAATGTAAATACATTTTATTTAAAATTACTCTCCGAAAACCGGATTTTCGACCAGAACTGGGCCATTTTTGACAATTCTTGGACTTTTAAGAGCTCTCTCTAATTACTTCATTTGCAACCATCGTCTTTTTCAGGGGGGGGCACGGAGGATCCGAGATACTTTAACAAAATACATACAAATGTGACTTTCTCTAATGTCTATGGCATTCGAAAATTTGACCACTTATCGCAGTACAGAGATGCTATTCTTGGCTGCAGCTTAACAAGCTACACTAATGCCAGAAATTGTATATTTATTCATAAACTGATTCACACAAGGACTCCATTGTACCTTTTCGATAAGTTACAATTTTGCCAGTCAACACGGAAAAAAATGCTTTTAGTACCTAGTTTTAAGTTTCTCAACTCAACAAGACTGTTTTTTGTTAACGCCGTAAGATTGTGGAATTCCTTACCGAATCATATCAAATCAATTGAAGGAATTAGAAGCTTAAGGCAGGCTATTCACAAATTTTTTGCTTAACTATTTTATGTAATAACCATGCATCTATCCCCAAAATTTTCTTTATTCACCTCTCACTCTTTTTTTATTTCTTACTCTGATCTTTCTTCTAAACTACCTTTTCTTTATATTACTAGATTCTAAGTTTTGCAATCTTAATTCTCTAATGGCTAGTGGCGGCCATTGGGACACCGCCTGGTGTTATACCTACAAAATAAATGCAAATTCAAATGTTACAACCTGCCATTCACAAATTTTTTTTTAACACATGTAGAGTTTTTGTCAATTCTTTGGGGTAAACATTACACCGGTTCACATTTCAAAAATGTTCCTTTGGAGGACCGGGACCTCTGGGACGGCAGTCGAGCACGCTGCCTTCTCGACTACCGAGGCCACAACACACTAGGGTACTGAAATTTACAGTAAAAATACAGGGGTAGGCACAATTATTACGAATTACGGTCAATTAAGTGGGCGTTATTTGAAAAAGGGGTGTGGCCATATTAGAAAAACACTGTATTTTTAATAATATTGACAGTAGGGTTATGAAATTTTGTACAAGGGTAGGCACAATTATTACAAATGACGGTAAAAAGTGGGCGTTCTTCAACAAAAGGGTGTGGCAACTTTTAAGAAAACACTGTATTTCGAACAATATTGACACTAGGATAGTAAAATTCATTACAAGAATGGGTAGAATTATTACAAAACACGATGAATAAAGTGGGCGTTATTCGACAAAGGGGTGTGGCAATAATAAAAAAACACTGTATCTCAATTGATATTAACGCTAATACTAATATTTAGTATGAAGATAGGTGGGTAGATAGAATCATTACAAAAGTGGACCAGATTGTACATAAGGTACTTTATTTATACGTATTGGTATTTTTTTTTTAATCAAGTTAATAGGAGTAAATAAAACTAAATAAAAAAAATATTTTAACTGTATTAATAAGCCACATGAGTATTTTTTATTCATATTTTAGTTTATTTCACTCTCAAGATAGTTCAATTTAATATTTCTGTTTGATTACAGGTAAGGGTCTATCAAAATCAACAAATGAGTCATAAAATCCTTATTTAAATTTTCTCGTATGATTTAAACGGGTATACTTGTGAGAAGTAAACTTCTGATTTCAAGGCCCTTTTTTCACAAAATCGGAAAGGAATACTGAACATATTTTTTGGATCTGAAAAATAATTATTGACAGAAAATATTGCGAAAATTATAGGTGTCATTTGGTGTTATTTTTTTCCTTATCATGTGCTAAAAAGAGTTTTTTAAGGAAAAATAACATTTATTTGAATTTTTATTTTTGTCAAAAATAACATAAGAAACAATTTTTTTAAAAAATTCTTTAAAAATTATAAACAAACTCTGGCAGAGTGTAAGAAATATGGCCACAAAATAAAGAATAATTTTTGAGAAAACATAAATCTTAGACCATTTTTCAAAAAACGATTACTCAAAGAATCGGAAGAAGTCGGATAAAGTGAAAACAGTTTCTGAAAGACTAAGAACCAAAACAAATTAAAATATAAAAATAAAACTGGAGGAATGTGGAACTTTTTTTTTCTTGTCTCCTAAAAATAGGACATTTTTCAAAATATTTTTTAAATTTTTTGATAAATTTGAGTAATTTTTTCAAAATTTTTAATCTTAATATTTGAATACGGCCTTTCATTATTATATTGAAAACAAATTTTTGAGCTCTAGGCCAATCATGTTGACAACAAGACAACATGAAGAACAAAGAAGGCAACAACCAACAACAACAACAACGGCTCTATATAGAACAAATCACACTGCTTGACTATACAGACTGTTTCATTGGCCGCTACACCAACTCTTCAGTAGCCTTTGTATGACTTTACATTGTGATCCACTCAAGCTACTTAGGTTCTACTTATACTGCCAATATGCCGAGAAAGTTACAATTTCGGAACACACCCGGAATTTATTTTTGGCAGAGAACGCTTGAATTTTGTAACTGAGTTCTTATCTACTTTTTGATGCAAACTGTACCAAGGTTAACCTAGATCGTATCATACTTTTAGGCACAGCCTTAATTCATGTGCAACTTCGAAATTCGATTGCAGCGGTTTATCGCTATCAGGGCATATTGAAGTTGTTGTTATTTTTGCTGTTTAGCAAAAATTCGAGCGTTCTCTGCCAAAAATAAGTTCCGGGTAACTTTCTCGGCATATTAGCAGTATAAGTAGATGAGTTGGTGTAACGGCCAATGAAACAGTCTGTATAGTCAGGCTGTGTGATTTGCTCTATATAGAGCCGTTGTTGCCTTCTTTGTTCTTCATGTTGTCTTGTTGTCAACATGATTGGCCTAGAGCTCAAAAATTTGTTTTCAATATTTTTTCAAAGTAATTTCCAATTTTTTTTCATAAAATACAAAAACCAAAATTTGTTCATAGTTTTTTTTAAAAATTTAAAAAAAAAACACTCGAATTGTTTGAAAAATGTGCTCACAACATTTTTTTTTTTTTAATGATGCGCGAAATCGAAAAGCCCACCAATATGCAAACCCAAAAAACCTTTCACTTTAAAAGGCTGTAAATTACTTAAAACTTCCTGTATTGAAAAGAAAATTTTGGATTCATCGTAATGAAAGTATTTCCTATCATTTGATATACGTTTTGTTATGTTTTGTAACCTAAAATTTTTTTATTCATTCCTACTGGCCAAAGTACTGTGCCCCCCCCCCCCCCCCTCCCCCACACCCTTATAGTAGGAAAACCTTGGGTGATCCAAAAAAACTAAGTTCATATTCGATTTCAGCGACAACATTAAATAAAGTCGTAAGACCCCAGAGGTTTTTTGCTGTTATACAGTGTTATTTTTAATTTAAAATTTCAATTTTTGGAGACGTTACTCAGTCATATACATATCTTTACATGATGCAATTCATCATGTTTACTGAGTAAAATACAAAAAAAATAATATAAAAATGGCGTCGATCTGTCAACACAGACTTCAGATATCCCTAATACAAGAACTACAGCGATTTAAAAAACACTCTTTACTTTTCGTATAAAGAAAATTTAGGGTTAGTACAACGGATATAAGTAAACTCTAAGCCACCAGATTCGATTTAGAGATTCTTAATTTCTAGATAAACCTTTAAATGGTTTTGTTGTCTCATGCGAAGGTTTTTTTTCAAGAACTGAATAAAGTGTTAAAACAACTATTTCTATTCTGAACATGTTAACCCTGAAAAACATGAAGGGTTAAAGATATTTTGTTTTGAATATGATTTTTTTAAATGTAAAATAATCTCACTCTAATTGCTCTTCCAAAATCTTAATTGTGGGACCGAAACGTCGTAAGAATGTTTTGTAAAGGCAATAGAGAAAACTTATCAAAGCAGAATCGACTTCTAAAAGACTTCCATATTTCTTAAGAGAAAAGTAATAATTTTCAAAGCTTTTTCATACAAGAACGAAGTCTGTTCTGCAAACGAGCTTCGAAGATGTTTCAAATGAGTATTTACGAAGGGAGGGTGGTGGAGAGGGGTATATTTCTTGCAACAGCTTCTTGAAAGTACAATTTTTTATGGGAACATTATGTTTGTACACATGATTTGTACATCTATAAATTTAATTTTTTATCCAAACACTTAATAATTACCCTCATCTTAGGTCATTTAAAAAAATGAGTGTCATAATGGATCAGAGTTAAACAATTTCCGTACAACCGATGACGTTAACAAGCCAGACAGCCTAGATAATCAACAAAAAATTAACTCTCTTTAAATAGCTGAACAAGCAAAACAAAATTATTGCCTCAGCTTTTCATCATGACTTTAGAAGTAATGCTTCTTAACTACTCGAGAAGTGAGTAAAAATTTCTTGTTAATTTAATTACCAAGTTTGTTTTTAATTAAATTCACTCAAGCTTAAAAAAATTTTTAAGACAAAAACCAGCAGCATTACTAAAGGCGCGAAGAAACAAAGACTTAACTGCAAATTTATCTTCATTCAGTGTTATTTAAGCCTTAATTCGGTGTCTCGGAACACTGCTTAATTAATGCCAAGCATTTTTCTACGCCAACGGACGGAATTTCTAAGCTTTCAATTTTTTTATTTCTGCTCTTCTTTTTTTTTTGTGTATTTTACAGAAGCCAAATAAAGCCTTTTTCTAATTCGGTTTTAATAATAGGATTAGTTGTTACTTTGTACGCTTTCTACGCGTTCCACCCCCTCCACAGTACTTAAATAAATATCCAGAATGCTTTATTAAACAGATATTCTTCTTTCGCAGCGCCATTTAATGCATTTAATACATAAATTTTCATAAACATTGTGAGTTATCTATTTTTATGGCAGTGCTAAATTTTACTACCAACATAAATGGAAAGGCACTAAAAGGCTTAAATAATACTCTTTCGGCTTGAAATTTATTTTGGCTAATAATTCTGCAACGTCACAGCGTTGACTGTGACCTAAGCCGACTATAAAAACTAGAATGTTTTCAAAGTTCAGTAAAAACCAATGATGAACTTTTTGCAATAAGTGCCCCTTAGGCTATGCTTTGCCTTTTTCATTCATAAATTAATTTTATGACAGTTTTGAATATTTATTAAGACATGTTTGGCTTCTGTATTGCTTCGTTTTCTTATCTATAGCATTTGAAGCACCTTTGAAGAGCTACACAACTCTTCAGTTGGCACTATTCATAAAAAGTTCTATTGGCTTCGGGGAAAATGCAAAAGATACAGACCATCCTTTGTAAAAGGATTTAAAACAAATAAACATAAATACTAGCTATTACCCCATTTATCATCTTACCGACGGCAATTGTGTCTGCATTGAGTTAATTGGATGTTGTTGTTAAATTAATCGATTTTAAGATGAGCAGATAAACAGCTTATAACCACGGCTAAAACTTCTTGACTCATAGAGCGCATTAAATAATCCTTGACTTAAATTAAGTGTCATTAAAATGTGTTTCAATATTTAATAAATTGCCTACGTTGTTCATCTAAGAAATTTGTTGAATTCGTGCGATGAAAATGTAATTAAAATAATGGTCACTACGAGATATCGTTAAAGACCATAATTATTATTTTCGAAATGCTTAATATTTCCACATCGGGCCTTAAATTTTTCTCATTGAACATACTTTTATTCAATTCAAGACAAACAAATCTTTACTTCGAGTTTTTGAAATTTACTCACTGTACTACAGTCATAGGTTTTGCGATAGTAAGAGGCATGCAAATGCTTTCAGATATATTTTTATAAAATATATTTAGATTTTTTTATATATTATTTTTTCATTAAAAATTTAAATTTTAAAATTTTGATTAACAAAAAAATTATGTTTATTTAATAAAAAAAATTAATAACTCTTTTTTTATTCAAACTTAAGGGGTTACCCTCACATGGAGCGCAAAAAAACTAGATAATCCTCATGAATTTTCTTACGCAAACTACTTAACTTTTTTAAACCATCAATATATCATCTTGAAGTACTTGAATTTTATTGAAAAATATTGTATTGTTTTGAAACAAATGGGTATAAAAACAAAATCGTGTTTTTATTATTCGTTTTGCGATACGAACATTATGGCAAACTGGATCATCTGAAGCAAGAAATGTCAGTGTTTGATCGATGGTTTGAAAAAACTAGTAAGAAATGATCTTCGACTGGGTTGAATTTAAAATACCGAACCAAAGTATATTCAAAGTTTTAAGCAATCAATAAAATGTTTATTTAAAAAAACATTTTCGTTACACGAGTACTTTTAAAAGAAAATATTCGCTTTTGTTTTTTGATACAGTCACCTTGTATGGGAGGCAGGCGTGGTTTTCCTCAAATTTGGCTCATTTTCGAACTTAACCTTTATTTTTTTGATAAAAGCTTAAATATCGATTTTCATGATGATAGCTTGAAAATTACGGTTGTAATCGTGATCACAGACGGACAGAGGGACATGGCTAAATTGACTCGGGTGGTGATGCTGATCAAGAATAAATATACTTTTCCATACCTGTCACGCCTCTTTATGGGCGTTAAAAACGGAGTGACAAAATTAATATACCCCCATTTAAGTTTTTTAAACGTGGGGATATAAATATACATTTTTGATAAAATGGCGCACAGCCATTTTTATTGATTCAATTTTCAATTAAAAACAAAACGGTCATATGTGGCTATAAATGGTTCTGCCAAGGTTCTACGCTTTAATCTTTCGCATTTGCAATTTTCTATCCTCATTTCTAATCAACTGAATTTGAAAACTCATCAATATTAACGACTTTAAGTTGTAGTTGGTGGTAACGAAGTTCTTGGATCAGATTGCCTTATAACTTGAATTGAGTGAGGTAAAATTATAACACTTGCCTCAGATTCAAATTCACAAGTTTCTACGGCTCTTTCTATTTCCTCCCACTAATCTATCACCCCACTTTCGAACCAAGGCAGACCCCCACTTTCGATAATTGCATATGATTGTTGTTATTATGTTGGTTTTTCTTTTATTAACAGAGCAACTGAGGACAGCGTTATCAAACTCAGAGCAAAACTATTCGCTGCTCACATTTTGCTCTCTTATGTCTCTTCTTAATAGAGCGTCTATTAACAACAAAATGAAAGTCAGAAAAATGTAAAGCTTTCGCAATACGCTCGCGCTAAACGCTCGCAACCAAGATACATACAAGTTTTTTTTATTGCAATTTTCCGCTCACATTTCACTTTATTCTGCCTCTTCTTTATAGAGCGCTTGCAAACAATGGCAAAACTCTTTGAATATTATTATATTATAGTTGCTGGGGGCAGCAACGCGCACCGGGGGTCGCTAGTTGTTGTTCTTCTTCTTCTTCTTCTTCTTCTTCTTCTTCTTCTTCTTCTTCTTCTTCTTCTTCTTCTTCTTCTTCTTCTTCTTCTTCTTCTTCTTCTTCTTCTTCTTCTTCTTCTTCTTCTTCTTCTTCTTCTTCTTCTTCTTCTTCTTCTTCTTCTTCTTCTTCTTCTTCTTCTTCCTCTTCTTCTTCTTCTTCTTCTTCTTCTTCAGGAAGCATAAGCTGCCTGATATGAGTGAAGTCTTTTGACTTTTTCAGAAACAAACAACCGCGCGCTTTCATAAGTGTGGATATGGGCGGATTATTCCAAATTTTGGTTAGAAAGATCATCCTAACACTATTATTGTAGCACCATACGCTCACCCATAGGACTAGCATATATTTTGATTGGCCCCCAGTATTTCGCTGAAATTATTTTTTACACAAAAATTGAATTTGAATTTTTACGGACAACGGAGGAATTTTGAACTGTAAATAAGGCTATTCTTTTATCACGAACGCCTCATAGGTTGCGTTATTATGGGCTATTGGGACATTTTTTCATGGCTTTATTTAAATTTAGGCTCTGAATCAAACATGCCCACGTGGTGGCCCGTATGGCCCGAGTGACCCTTCATACAAATTTTTTTCTATCTTAATTTTGTCTTTGCGATGAGCCAAAATCATAGAACGACTGCAAAAAACAACAACACAAACCGCACTCGTTGAGTGTTCAGCACATTTTCCAGCGAACTTTACAAAAACGCACACTCCATGATGTTGATGCTGAAGCTGATTATCCCGTTACTTGTGTGTCGAGCTATTTTGCATGACATGTGATTTTATTGCATTGTATTTGTCTTTTTTTTTTTTTTTTTTTCATTTTTTGCCAAGCGCAACGATGAGAAACATTTTGTTTTTTTTTGTTTTTTTTTTATGAATTGGCCCGCGCTTAAATTAAATTGACTGCTCTAAATAATATCTTCTTCAACAATGTGTAAAGGCTTTGTGTTGTATGACACCTACATATATTGCTTTTTGAATTACAATATTTCTCTAAGTTCAGGATTACGTACAAAAGCTTAATTGTTCACAACGGAATTGTTTAAATTTTAGAGCTATTACTTTCTGTGAGTGTAGATTATCAAAAGTTTGATTACAATTCCGACGCTATCACGCTTCGGATCACAACTTTTGTTTCTCTTGGATAGCTTGATTTATTGGCCTCAAGGGAACATATAAGATGCGATGAGTTTGTAACTAAACTTTTGACCTGCTGTTTCTAACCTAATTTAAAGAGGCAAGCTATATCGATTGGGTATACTTTCAACGATATAATAAAAAGTTCTCACTGCCTGATAACAATTTTAAACGGTAACCGAAAAAATTGTTTTGAAAATGCTGAAACTTTTTTATTTTATTAAAGGCACACGCCATAATTCAAAATGATAAAGTATGAACTAAATAATTGCTGGCTATGTAGGATGGCCAACATAGCCTGCCAAAGCAGTTGGAGGAAAAAAACAAAAACGAAGCTCTTGTCAAATGGCAGTAAAAAGTTTTAATTGTTGCTACGCTTTCAAGTACAACAGCATAGGTCATGCGGAGTTGGCGTTTTGGATCATAAATATTTTCTTAGTAAGTGAAAAACAAAACAAAAATACAAAATATAATTTGTATACTTACGAGAAATAAGAAGAGACAAGCCTTTTCAGTATAAGTCGTTTGGAAAACAACAAAACTTAAGCTCTTTCGATGATACTTATTATTATTAAAAACAACAAATCAAACGAAAGGCAGTGTAGATATTAACTGACACAACTTAATTTAAATTTTTATTTTTCAGCTTTGTTGATATAGTTAATGATTTTTCGCAATCAACAAAAATTTTTAGTCAAGAAGAAAGTTGTTGATAACTTTGACTTTCCGTTTTGGTGGCTAAGATAACATAAATTCGTAGCTTCTAATTATGACTTTAAGTGAAATATCTGAGGCTTTCTAAGCTTTAAAACCATTAGCCAAAACCACCTCTGTTTGTCTAATTGTAGTAGTTCTAGCATTTTTGTGCTATAAATACTCCAACAATGCAATTAGGAATGGACTACAACACAGGTTTTTTTTCTTTTTTCGAACAATATCTTTTTCAAATTTATAGCTAGTTCGTAATTGCAACAATTGTGTTCCTTTCAAACTGCAACACTGCCAATTTACAGCTAATAGATTTTCCCTTTTAACAGAAATTCGATTTGTTTTTTTTTTTTTTGTGCTATGTTCTCCATTGTAATTGTATTTGCATTCATTTTCATTCTTTAACAATAACAAACCAGCTTTGAAAAATCAATATTTTTTTTTTGTTGTTTTTACTTGCTTTCCTTGAAAACTGCAACAAGTGCATAATTCGTCGGATATGCCGAGGCGAAAAAAGAGAATAAAAATTGTTTCCTTCGAATGTTAGTATTCGTGCTTTTACATCATTTTTTACATTTTATATGAATTTTATAAAGAGAAAAGGGGCAAGAAAAAATTCAAAACTATTGGGCGACCTAAGAGGTCCCCGAGTTCGAATCCCGACCAAGTCATGGTGGAAGTTTGTTGATGCCTTATAATTTGATTTGACTGAGGCAAAGGTATTACACTTGCCCCAGATTGAAATTCAAACGTTTCTACGGCTTTCCACCACACTAAGAATAATCTACAGGTATTTCGCTTGATTACCCTTCTTTCCCACTAATCAACCAACCCATTTCGAACCAAGGCAGACTTGAATGAATAGTTATACGCCTTAAATCCTTAGTACAAGGCTAAAAAAAAAAATAATCAAGAAGGTATTTATTTACTCACTGAAGAGTGCCATTGTCTACAGATAAGTGACGAACAGTAATCATAAAAATAAATTTTCCATTGAATTATTTTCTGTATTATTTATTATGTATGAATAATTTGTTGAATTATTTTCTGGGAGCCGCACCACTGGCTTCTCGGTTAGTCAAACTGGCAACGAACTGTCCACTTACGTTGACGCGCTCGGCTGTGGTCGCCTCAACCAGACGCAAAAAAAAACGAACGACACAATTCTTTTACGCAAAGAAAGCTTTTGACATGTCTGCGCAGAGAGTTAAGTTTGAGTTTTCAGTAAAAATTTGGGTTTTACCATTGAACGTAAAATAAACTCTTGAATTCCCGACTACAATTTTCCAGGATGAAACTCAACTAAACTCAACTTTTTTTCTGTTTTTACGTGACGAAGTTACGTTTTACCGCGCAGGTTTCCAAAAAAGTTGAAAAATGCATTTTTTTCAAAATTCATAAAAGCTGTTTAAAAAAATGATACGACCGTAAAGGTTGACTTTTTGACTTCATTATAAAAACAAAATAGAAATTCAAAACGTCATCAGGACGCGGTGGGAGCTGCTTAAGCAACGCAACTGAAAATTTGTTACATCGAATTATTACTCGCTGAGTATTAGTGGTAGGACTAAAAATATGACACAAGAGGCGAGCTCTAAGCCCTTACAACAAAATTAAACAAAAAAATTCTGACGTCATGGGGACACAGAGGGAAATGAAGGATTTATACTTGGCCTTACGACAAAAATATAAAAACAAAAAAAGAGTTGGCTGTGCCGTGGACACACCCGTAGGTTTTGACGTGACGAAGTTTCTTGTTGCTGTTGTTAATGTTGATGTTGATGTTGCTGTTGCTGATGCTGTTGATGTTGATGTTGATGTTGATGTTGATGTTGGTGTTGGTGTTGATGTTGATGTTGATGTTGATGTTGATGTTGATGTTGATGTTGATGTTGATGTTGATGTTGATGTTGATGTTGATGTTGATGTTGATGTTGATGTTGATGTTGATGTTGATGTTGATGTTGATGTTGATGTTGATGTTGATGTTGATGTTGATGTTGATGTTGATGTTGATGTTGATGTTGATGTTGATGTTGATGTTGATGTTGATGTTGATGTTGATGTTGATGTTGATGTTGATGTTGATGTTGATGTTGATGTTGATGTTGATGTTGATGTTGATGTTGATGTTGATGTTGATGTTGATGTTGATGTTGATGTTGATGTTGATGTTGATGTTGATGTTGATGTTGATGTTGATGTTGATGTTGATGTTGATGTTGATGTTGATGTTGATGTTGATGTTGATGTTGATGTTGATGTTGATGTTGATGTTGATGTTGATGTTGATGTTGATGTTGATGTTGATGTTGATGTTGATGTTGATGTTGATGTTGATGTTGATGTTGATGTTGATGTTGATGTTGATGTTGATGTTGATGTTGATGTTGATGTTGATGTTGATGTTGATGTTGATGTTGATGTTGATGTTGATGTTGATGTTGATGTTGATGTTGATGTTGATGTTGATGTTGATGTTGATGTTGATGTTGATGTTGATGTTGATGTTGATGTTGGTGTTGATGTTGATGTTGATGTTGATGTTGATGTTGATGTTGATGTTGATGTTGATGTTGATGTTGATGTTGATGTTGATGTTGGTGTTGGTGTTGATGTTGGTGTTGGTGTTGGTGTTGGTGTTGGTGTTGGTGTTGGTGTTGGTGTTGGTGTTGGTGTTGGTGTTGGTGTTGGTGTTGGTGTTGGTGTTGGTGTTGGTGTTGGTGTTGGTGTTGGTGTTGGTGTTGGTGTTGGTGTTGGTGTTGGGGTTGGTGTTGGTGTTGGTGTTGGTGTTGGTGTTGGTGTTGGTGTTGGTGTTGGTGTTGGTGTTGGTGTTGGTGTTGGTGTTGGTGTTGGTGTTGGAGTTGTTGTTGGATTTGGAGTTGGTGCTTTTCATTTAGCTTTTTTTTGCTTCCCCATTGGTTGTTTCAATTAATCCAGCAAAAGTGATGCATATGCGTCACATTAGGCGGTTCCCTGAGGGTTTTTGACACGCCGTCAAAATTTTTTTTTTATTTTTGTCATATGCCCGAAGACCTCACCTTTGTTTTCGTTCCTTAAATTTTACCGTTGCACCAGTTGTCACAGAGTTAAAAATCCATGCAACGTTTTTTCATGGCTGTAGCATTTTTACTGCATTATGTGATTGCATCCCTGAAATTATGACAAAAAAATTTTGTTTGTAATTTAGTTGTGAAGCGTAATAACACATCCCTGCTGTCGTAAAACAAAATTTATTGTAGCACTCCTCCTGAGTGAGTAATAATTCCATGCAACGATATTACATTTCTGTTACATAAGCTGCTATATTCACGACCTGACGACGCCGGAATTTTTTTTTCTTTTTGTCGTAAAGCCATGTATAAAAACTTTATTTTCCTTTTTAAACTTTTATCGTAGGTTATATACAGGGTTGCCCATATTCGACGGAACCATCTGGCAACGCCATAACTTTTGACAGAGATGTCAGATCGCTTAATGACATACCGCGTTTGAAGCGTCAGTCCAAGCAGATTTTTACCATGGAACAATACACGCCACGCGAGCGCTCTGAAATAGTTGAAATTTACATTCAACAGAAGAAGTCAATTGTGAAAACTCAACGTGCTTTTAAAAACTTAAAAAATGTGAGAAGTGCGCCTTCTAAGAACACCATTAAGCGTTTATACGAAAAATTTTCGACTGGTGAGGCTCTTTCTAATCCGAAGAGGCCAAATAAAAGTCGACCAAGGCGATCGGCCGAGAATATCGCTGCCGTCCGAGCCAGTGTTGAGAGGTCCCCAAGAACATCCCAAAAACGCCGTTCTCAGCAGTTGGGCATGGCTCGGTCCACTTTACAACGGATTATTCGCGTTGATTTGCATTTGTTCCCGTACAAAATTCAATTGACGCAAAGATTGTTGCCTGCGGACAAGCCTCGTCGATTGGGATGGGCCCAAAGAGTCATCGAAATGGCCGAAGATGACGAGCAATTTTGGAACAAAATTATCATGTCCGATGAAGCCCATTTCACATTGAATGGGACCGTAAATAAGCAAAATTGCCGTATTTACGCCACTGAAAATCCTCAGGAGATTCAAGAAGTGCCTCTTCATGACGAAAAAGTCACAGTTTGGTGCGGCGTTAGTGCGAAAACGGTCATTGGGCCGTTTTTCTTCCAAAATGAAAATGGCCATGCTGTTACCATCAACCAGGAGCGTTATCGCGACATGATGACCAATTTTGTGATGCCAATTATTCGTCGAAAGCGTATGAGGCAGTTCTGGTTTCAACAAGACGGCGCTCCACCGCACACAAGTCGCATAACAATCGATTTTCTGAAGAATTTGTTTCCAGGCCGTTTGATGTCGAAAAGTGGTGATTTGGACTGGCCACCGCGTTCGCCCGATTTGACGCCGCCTGACTTCTTCTTGTGGGGATATTTGAAGTCAAAGGTTTACGTTAACAAGCCAAGGACCGTAGAAGAGCTCAAGGACAACATTCGTGAAGAAATAGCCACTATTCCGGCCGAAATGTTGGCGAAAACGATGGAAAATGCTGCAAAAAGGGCACAATACGCCATCAACGCCAGAGGCGGCCATTTGAGAGATATCATATTCAAAAATTGATGTAAACAAATCTACTTGGAACAAATTAAATGATTAAGATTACCAACCGCCAAATTTTTATTTTTTTCTTTGATTTTTTTAACAAAAACATGGGTCCGTCGAATATGGGCAACCCTGTGCTCATTGAGTAAAAATTCAATGCAACGCCGCTGCATGAATGTTGCGTTATCGATCTTTGAGCGGCTCTCTCAGCGTCCCCATGATGTCAGAAATTTTTTGTCTAATTTTCTTGTGAGGGCTTCCAGTAGGTCTTTATTGGCGTATCGTATTTTTAATCCTAGCACTAATACTCAGTGAGTAATAATTCCATATAACAAATTTTCAGTTGCGTTGCTTACGCAGCTCCCACTACGTCCCTATGCCGTATTAAATTTTTTTTTTTGTTTTTTTAATATAGTCAAAGAATTAACCTTTATGGTCATACTATTTTTTTAATCATAGCTCTTATACCCAGCGAGTAACAATTCAATGAAACGCAGATGAATTTTTAAAAAAATCATTTTTCAACTTTTTTGGAAACTAGAGCAGTACAACGTAACTTCGTCACGTCAAAAAATCAATTTTTTTGAGCCACAACACCCGCGGAGGCAACCCGCCTTGCAACAATAATAAAAACATTAAAAACAATAAAAAAATGCAACAGCAATAAAAAAACGTTGCATAGAATTATAACTCCATGACTATGGGCGCTACGGTAAATTTTATAGAACCACGGTGAAGCTGAGGTTTTTCGTAACATGATAAAAATAAAAAAAAAATTAAGTTTATCAATAAAAATAGAACAAAACATGAGAAAAATCGATTTTGATCTGGTCGAATTTCGACCACAGGCGATACTAGTTCTATCAAAATCTGCAATTTTAGTGGGTTTTTTAAAACTTTACTTTCCGAAAGATAAGATGGATAACACTGTATCATCATATATTAAATTTGCTTCGCTACAGTCGAAATATGAAACAGTAAATACATTAAACTTTTGCAGAAGCATGCGGTTTTTATTTTCTTTGCTGCTTTTAATTTTAGTTTTTGTCTTATGGTTCAAGGTACAATAACCTATTGTTCAAGATACCACGCCTGATTGTACCTTGGACCATTTGAGGTATCTTGAAAAAAAAAATTTATTTATCTGGTTTGACAAAAATTTCAGACGTTCTATTTGCTCTTACATATCAGTCGAAGTTGTGAAGGTGCCAGACAAAGAATTCGGCCATTGTTTTGAGACAACAAATGATTTATTTTAAAATGGTTGAAGGTATACGCCCTTCCCATATGCCTTTTATAGCTTTTGTGGTCTTGAAAAAATATCGATGATTCTATGGCCATAGATTCCACTGAGATTTTAAATGGAAAATGTTAGGTCATTGGACCTTATTTTGTAGATAAGTTAAATGTAGTTATCTAGGTACATATACGAGTATAATCCCAGCGCTTAACAACGAATGTACTAGATTACGTACATACCCGAGTGAACTATTCTGTACGCTGAATTTTTAAAATACAATTATAATGTAAGTTATAATTAAATTGTAATTAAATTATTGAAATTAATTAAAATTTTATTTATTTCACAAATATACTTTAAAGACTTTTTTAAAAAAATTTCCGTAAATATTTCTTCAATGTAGCTGACAATCATAGCAACCACATGACTGGATGTGTTCAATAAAATTAAATTTTCTGAACGTTTCGGGTGCGAATTCTCTTCCTTCATTTCATCCCACCCTTAACTACCACAATTCATCCATAAATTTTGCTTTTGCAACATTTGGTTCTGAAGTTGATTTTTTCTTTTTTTATTTATTTTTCTGTGGGCTACTTTATTGTGTCGTTGACCACGTTTTACTGGCAACTGCAACAGATATTCATGGAAAATTCTTTCGCACGATAAGCTGAACAGTTAAATTTAACGAATTTCCGAAAAATATCTGACATTTGTTGTGTAAAATACTTTTAATACCATCGAACTAGTCAAGCGGATATGTATGACATTCCTAAGGGCTTGATAGGAGCTCAAAATAGCTTCAACACTGGCTGCTTCCTATAAAGAAGAGTTTTTTAACTTTTTTATTGATAATTCAAGTTTAACTGAAGTTAATTTCATTGGGCAATATTTCATTAAAACAAAAAGCTTTTAGCTAAAAATATTTAAAATATCTTTCAAAAGCTAACAAGAAGTGTTATGGTGTTAATCGAACAATAATATTTAATAAAAATTTAATAAAATTCAACTCTATGGAAATGAAATATATAAGCAAAACCTTTAATGCAAGATATTGACATTTAATATCCTTATCTTTATGAGAAGAATATTTTTAGAATACGGCTTATCTAAGCCAGCAGCAATCCATGAAGTTGTGTGTAGTAAACATTTGCATTTAGATACGAATCCTCAAAATTATATTCTTCTCTTTAAAAATAAAATTCCCAAAATCCACCAAATGTTTCATGCCACATTTTCAATGTTTGTTCATCACTTGTTGGGTGTTTTCTTTTCAGTGCCATGTTGCTCAAATAAATCTAAATAAAACGTGAAGAATCCGCAATAACATGATTTATACTGAATACTTTTTTTTTTTTTGTGTGGTTCATTCGAAAATCAATAAAAAGGAAATGGAAAAGCCAAAAAGGCAAAAAAGGCATCAAAGATTGGTTTGCTTTGAAAAACCTTAAAAAAGACAAAAAGAAAACATGGCAACACACAAGCTGTGGAGAAAAAAAAAGTTAAGTCAATAAGTCGTGTTGCTGTCGTTTATTTAAAAATGTGGTCTGAGGATTTTTTTTTTGTTTTTTTTTTCCTTAGTCCCTTTCTGATATATTTACGTTCTTATTGTTGTATTAATGTGATCATTTTTAAGCTATAGATATATATTGGGCCATAAACAGCTTACTTTTTGGCCGCCGTATTTGGTGAATTTTGGTTTGCTTGACGGTTATATTTAAATGCGACTACTTGAAAATACACAGCGCAACAGCATTTTCACAACAATGTAGCCAAGCTATTTTTATTTTTCAAAAAGATATCATTTTCGCTAAACAACTCAATAATACCAGGCAACAATATTGCATTTGTGCTGCATAAGTCGCTACCTGACGACGTCAGTTCTTACTGATTCTAACTCATCAAAGTATAAATCTTTATTTTTGTTTAAAAACATTTACCGTGCCGCATACACATATCCAGTCATAATTCGATGCAACGACGTTGCATGGTTGATGCATTCTGGATCTTGTAGAGGCTCTCTCCAAGGGCTCGGTAGTCGAGTAGGTAGCGTGCTCGACTGCAACCTGAGAGGTATAGGTTCGAATCCTAGCCAGGCCATGATCCTGTGGTGTCTGCATATCACATACACACAATACACATACATAAGTCACAAAATAAAATACTTTACTTTCATAAATTTGAATTTTAAAAAATGTTGTTTTTCGTTGATGTCAATTTTTATATAAAAAAAATAAAAATTATTAAAAACGATATCAAAACTTGAAGATTGTAAAACTGAAACATGTAAAAAAATTTGTTAATAAAAGGGGGGAATAATGTGGTGTCTGCATATCACATACACACAATACACATACATAAGTCACAAAATAAAATACTTTACTTTCATAAATTTGAATTTTAAAAAATGTTGTTTTTCGTTGATGTCAATTTTTATATAAAAAAAATAAAAATTATTAAAAACGATATCAAAACTTGAAGATTGTAAAACTGAAACATGTAAAAAAATTTGTTAATAAAAAATATAAGTTTAATAAAAAAACGTTGCTTGAAGTTGTTTGATATAAAAATAAAGGCGCACACCAACAGCACCAAACTATGCTGACCTAAACCTATGCTTTAACCTTTCACATTTGCAATTTTCTATCCTCATTTCTAATCAACTGAAACTAAAAACCCATCAATATTTACGACTTGAAGATATAGTTGAAGGTAGACAAGTTTGTGGATGCCTTATAACTTGAATTGACTAAAGTAAAGATATTAGACTTGCCTCAGATTCAAATTGACACGTTTCACTTGATTTCCCCTTTCCTTCCACTAATTTATCATCCCATTTCGAACCAAAGCGGACTTGACTGAATAGTTATTACACCTGAAATCCTTAGTTCAAAGCTAAAAAAAAATAATAAAGTCAAAAAACCATTTTATATTGTCATAAAATGAAATTTTTCGGAGCACTTCTCGAAAACATAACTCGATGCAACGCCGTTGCATGATTGATGCATTTTGGATCTTCTAGCAGCTATTTTTGCGACCTCATGACAGCTTCAATATTTTGTTAATTTTTGTCATAAGGGTTGAGAATCAGTAATGAGTAGGGCTCGGATAATTATTTATTTATTAATTTGTTGGCCAAGCAAGGCTTACTACTTATTCTAACAGGTTTTATTTTTTTTATTTTGTTTTTCTCTCCCCTTTCCTTGTTTTGGTATTCGAAGATATGCAATTCGATGTGGGCGTAATCCGCCCACCTAAATGACATGATTTTACGAACACGTCAAAAAGAAAAGGCAAGAAGAAAAGAACAAATAAAAGTAAAAGCTACTTACTTACATACTAGTATATTTTATACATAGTTAGTAGTAGAAAAGGAAAGTGGAGAAGGAAAGTAAATAGAAAGAAAGCTCAAAGATTGGGTTCATTAGGAAGAGAAAGAGACTTGGATAGAGATCGCTTGAATGAGGATTTAGACATGGAAGGTGAGTAGTGGTCGGATATACTATTAAATTCTCTACAGCAACGGCTGATGGGTTCATTACTTGCATATGCAGTATGATGCTGATATTCAGTTAACAGCCGAGTATATCTTGTTCGTCTTATAGGGTCATTGAGGGTAATCTTGTTAGAGATGTATTCGCAATTAGTTACACCGTTCAGAACATCGAAAGTAAAGCACGAATCCAATACCGTTCTTCTTATTGATAGCGGCATCAAATTTAATAGGCTGAGTCTGTGTTCATACGGTGCAAGGCTACAATATTCGCGGGGATTATAAGTCTCACTCAGAGCGAATAGGACAAATTGCTTTTGTATGGATTCGATTCTATCACTATGGGATTCAAAAGCTGGATTCCAAATAATGCAGCCATATTCAAGTATTGGGCGCACTAGTTCACAGGGATGTAGTGACCCATACATTCTTGAATTCATGTGCTCGTTTTTTAATAAATCCGAGCTGTTTGCTGGCCCTGGATACAATTTTATCATAGTGTAGATTAAAACGCAGTTTGTTGTCCAAGACCACTCCCAGATCAACTATATAATCGACCCTATTAAGTTCGAAATTGTTGAGGCGATAGTCGTAACTCGTAACTTGGTTTATATGTACCTATGTGGTTTAACATGTACGGACATGTTGCATGCCTATTTGCATATTTTTCCTATTTGCAGCCAAAGAAGATTTTTTTAGCGAAAAAGGCATGTTTGTGTTTATTTTAAACAATTTCGTTAACATTTGTATTCATATTTGCTTTTATGAAGCTCCTGTCGTGCACCCTGTCGTTCGTTATCCTAATTTGGCAGCACTTTATTTGTAATACTCAGCTATTATGTCTGGCAGCCAGTATTTTTTAACGAAGACAGGAAAAACGCAAGTGTGAGTGGCTAAAATTCAATTTTGTGGAATCCGTTCAGCTTGTGGGTCAACATTTAAAAAATTTTAAAAATTTAAGCATTATGCCGAAAGTTAAGGAGACGAACAGCGAATTTATTTTGCGAATATCACAAATATTTAAGAAAATATTCAAACCAGATCGATCAACTTTATTTTGTGTGTTCTGCAGTCATAGTGTTCAAGCTAAGAAAATGTCTCAAGTGCAATAGCACATTGAATCAACTAAAAACAAAGAAGCTGAAGAAAAAAAGAAAAATTCCGTGTCTAGCTTGAGTCAATCGTTGATGTAGGAATATCAATCTAAGCCTGGACCAAAGTTATCGGAATTCAACACGGACTTATGTAAAACTTTACTTGAAGCCAACATTCCATTGTGCAAAGTTAATCACACGTCAGTAAAATAGTTTATCGTGAAACACACTTTAAATTCAGCTCCAGATGAAAGCACATTACGTCGCAAATATGTGCCTATTTTGTGTATTGAGAAGCTTCGTTTAAAAACTGCTGGAAAACACATTTGGGTGTCCTTAAATGAAACGATTGACGTCGAACAAAGAATGGTAGCCAATTTCATTTTTGGAATACAAGACGACGAAAGTGAGCGCAGCAAATCTAATTTATTGAACGACATGATACTGGAAAAGTTAAAGTTAACATTTTTTGCCGATTCACTATTATTTTTATGGCCTGCAGGCAAGTTTTTAAACTGAAACAAGTGAATTTACATACATATATCTGTTTTATTAATTTTGTTTTTTATATCAAGGAGTCCAATACGAGAAAGTATTACTTGTTACTACTGATGATGTTGCACACATGATCTCTGCAATGAATTCTTTACGAGTTTTATTTCCAAAAATGTTGCACGTTACATGCTTTGCTCACGTATTACACCGTTTAGCAGAATATATTCGCCCAGAATACCCCGGAGTGAATGAGTTAATATCATGTGTGAAGGCTGTCTTCGTAAAAGTATGTATATTGCACTAAGTACTATAGTGTACAAGTTTAATTTTTTTTATGTGTTACAGTCACCGGCTCGCCGACAGCTTTTTAAAATTACAAATCCTTCAATTCCGTTGCCTCGAGAACCAATTATTATTATATGGCGAACGTGGTTGATTGCCTGCGAATACTATGCCGATAATTTTGAGGATTATGTGCATAACTCTGTAGATTTTTACCAATTTTGCATATTTTTTACTTTTTAAATGCATTTTTAAGAGAATATTTTATCGTTTTTTTCGGGCATATTGCATGCATAATTTTCACTTTTTTCGAGCATAATTATTCGAGCTCTGGTAATGAGAGACTATTTTAAGGTCTTATAGTTTTTTGTTTTTTTTTCTGTCAAAGTTTCTAATTAATATCATGCAACGCTGATGCATTATGCAAAAATATTTCATCTTTTCTGGACCTTTTTTCGATGATATCACCGTCTATTTCTAAGTTACACTCAAATTCATTACCATGACTAAATAAACTTTTTTCTCAATAGCCCATTGGATCTCAAATAACAAATTAAGCTTCAAATAAATCCTGAAGGGATATTTTGTTACGAAAAATTTCTCAACTCTTCTTGAATTGTGCGGGGTCACACTGCAAAACTGCTTCAACTCATTTAAAAGCTTCGATAACAAAATAACTCAATTATTAACATTTAGTTTCAAACAAGCCAAAGTGATGCATCACATGGAATGCGACAACGTTGAGGGAAAATAGTACCTTCTTTTCATTTGATAGCTAGAGGACAAAAAGTTCACCAACATTCCAGTAAGGCGCACACACTGACTTGTACATATTTAAATAAACTCATATAATTTTAAGTTTGATGTTCCGTTTAAATTAAATTTCAAACAGGATAACTCACTCAACTATGATGTATCAGTTTCATATCAGCCCTCAAATAAACTAAACAATTAAATTACACAGACCTGATTTTTGACAAGGTTAATTTTACAACAAAAGACATTTCCACGAATTCATTTTAGTTATTACTAGTAGTAAGGTTATTGTTGTTGCCATTGTAGTGTTTGATGCTTCCTATTAAAAAAACAATGGCACATAATAAAGCATAACTAATTAGGTTTCTCTAGAACCGCTATATTAATCAGTGTGGTTGGCAACGCTAATAAGCGCATGTACTTGAAATAATTTAAGATTTTCGGTGCTACGCTTATTAATGTGGTAATTAAGTGAAGCTATTGTTTGAGGTAGATTATATTATATTGTGTTGATAGAGAGAGAGAGAGAGAGGGAGAGGTATTTGTTAAATGCCTCAAATTGGTTTTTCATCATTTATTACTTGAATTGAGCACTTCATTTACAGAAGATGCTTTCAGTCAAGGAGAATATTTGTTGAAATTAATATTTGGGAAGCTTGAAGAAAGCTTGATTCAGTCGAAAGGTTAAAATTTTAGAATTTGTTAGTTATTTTCAAGGAACTGTACATACGTTATATGCGACAAAGGAATCAAAAGTGTTGATATAATTAAGAGACCGTTAACTGATATCAAGAGTTCAACTTCCTAAACTTCAAGTTCCATAACCAGTGATTTAATTTGAAAAATAATTATAATTATTTTCGTAACTTTGCACAAATTTATCGGCAGTTTATTTAACCTGAGGTCAATAGTTTAAACTTTGCTATGGAAAAAATTCTACATATCAACAAATGGAATTGCTAGTCAAACTTTAATTTAAACTTCAGAAATTGTCCATAAAATAAAAAATATAATCAAAACAGACTAATTCCAAGCGGAAAGCTCTGAATTTCTACAATTTTATCTTGACTTGCTGAATTTGAATCCTTTATTTTCAACGCACGAGTTATCTGTTATCTTGCTCGTGTAAAATTACGCAGTAGTTTAAGGGGGTATTCTAGTCTAATAGCTTGAAAAAATATAAGAATTTTATTTAAACATTGAAAAATATGTCCTTAAAAGGGTTTCTTAAAATTTAAATAAATAACGAAAAAGCTATAACTTTTTTAGTGACGAAGCAACTTAACTGGCTCAGATGAAACTCAAAACTTTAAACGCGTTTTTCTAGAAACTACTTTTTTCAACACGTTTGACATGATATCGTAAGATCTAATGGACCGATTACCTTAAAATTTGGTGGGGACCTTTCTAATATATATATCCATCTACGACCCGAACTAGAATACTGTAAAAATTATGTTTTTTAATTTTTTTAAAAAATTCCAAACATTGAAAAAAAGGCTAAAAAATTAATTTTTCCAAACAGTCGCCATTTCGTGAAAAAAAATTTTTCTTTCCCTAGTACGGGATATAGTGAGATTCTTACTAATTAATAATCTTTATTTTTCCAGATGACTAGAAGGGTTGAAAAAGTGTCAAAATGGAGGCACCTGGCACCTTTTTTTACCACCCGCCCCCCTCCCTTCTACGATATCAACATTTATATCGAACGAAACACAACAAATGCCAACAAGTGTAACTTTTAGCTGAGAAGGCATTTGAGAGCCTTTGTTCTCTCTTGACGAACAAAACTCGTACTGTAAATATCACATCCGTCACTATACGAGTATGCAGCACGAACCTGGGAGTCTTCGAGAGGAAGATCCTTCGTAAGGTCTATGGTTTAAACTTCATCAATGGCGAGTACCATCAACTTTATGAGTTCTACGCGGACAACGACATATTCAAGCGGGTAAAATCGAGCGACTTCACTAACTAGTTCATGTTTAGCATTTTGAAAACGACGTTTTAGTAAAGAAAATATTCGGTTAAGAATCTGGTCATGGTCCCACATTTAATCATGGTCACATTTCCCACTCTATGCATACGGCTTCCGAAGAGGGATTGACTATCACCGCCCTCGCCGAAACCACTGGCACGATCAGGAGTGTCGCGACGCTACTGCAGAAAAAGGCGTCGCCTACAAAGCCACCCTGCAGTCGGTTGTAAAGTTGCACAGAGGGTTGAAATCGAAAAAAGTGGAGATTAATTGAAAAATTAAAAATATTTTTTTTGAAAATTTTTACTGCTCGATTAAGGAGCACAACATTGTACATCACTGCTGAAAATTTCAATGTTATATGTTGTTTACTTTTTTGCTGCATAGCCTCGAAGTTGAGAAATTTTTGGTTTTTTCGTGAAAAGTTCAACAAATTGAAATTTGGCATGGTTCAAAAATTAATATTTTTTCTTGTACGTCAAAATTGATATTTTTATTATGGAACTTTCAACTTCAGGTATCTAAGCGTGTTTTAAGGGGAGCAACGCAGCCAGAGGCCGAAAAAAAAGGTCATGTTTGTGAATTTTTTTAAGGAAACCTATGGGATATTTTTAAATGATGGTTTTTATACCTAAAATTATATACATTCAAGAGTATTTTTAGGTTTTTTTTTATTAAAAAAAATTTAATATTAAGGTCGATACAGCAGTTTTTGTAGAGCACTCTAAAAAAAAGGTGAAATGCGGTGACCAAGATTGCTCCTCCTTTATTCATCTGAAACAAAAAAATGAAATATTTTATTAAAGTAGATACTTAAAACTCGGACTTGTCATAGCCGTTTTTGAAAATATTGATTTTTCACAAAATGGCGGACTTTCGAACGTAAAAAAACGATTTTCGACCAAAAATTCGTCATAGTTTTCCCTATAAAAAATGAACGAAGCTAAAAAAAAAAAAAATCCTATGACAAGTACGAGATTATTATGTGTACAATAAGCCTGAAAAAAAATCAAAACGATCGGTTCACTGAGCTTCGAGAAATCTTGGTCACCGACTTTGAAAACATGGTTTCGAGAAAAACGCGTTTGAAAATAAGCGCCAGCACTGCGCGCTCTAGAAGGCGGTTCACTCACTAGGCTATAACTTTCTTATTTTTTGAGATATCGACTTGAAATTTTCACCACATATTCTTGAGACTTAAGGCTTTAAGAAAATGCTGAAAAGTTCTGACTGCGTATCTCCCCTTAAAAAAATAATGGTTAAAAATAATTGTGTAGAAATATTTAAAAAAAAAAAATTTTAAATATTTTAAAATTTGCGCAATTTTCAAAATATATCTGGAGTTTTAAATAGGAATACCGTAATATCAAGTAGAAATGAAAATTTTGTATTAAACTTTAATATCTAAGTTTCCATATTCAGCAAAAAAAAGTTGCGCGTTTTTGCTCGAATCCTTTTTATTACATAAATTGTGATAATATTCACTTAAATAATAGACTAGGCCGAAGTTTTGAACTTTTTATTATATTGATGACGTCACTTTGTATGGACGATAGGCGTGGTTTACTTCCAACTTCTCCGAATTTCTAATTCAGAATTCATTTTAATTATTAAAATTATTAATATTTGAGTTAACTTTTGAGGAATTCATTAAGGTTTTACTATATAGATGACATCATTTTGTATGGGAAGTAGGCGTGGTTTTTATCTGATTTTTTCGAATTTTATAGTTAGGATTTATATTGAAGAGAAAAACTTACGTGCAAAATTTCAAAGCATTTCTTTAATTTTTGTAGTTTTTTAAGAGATTTTACTTCTAAAATAAAGTCACTTTGTATGGGAGGTAGGCGTGGTTTTCATCCGATTTGGCTCATTTTCAAACTTGACCTTTATAATTTAGATACAATCTTAAATATTGAATTTCATGACGATAGCTTCAAAATTACGACTTAAATCATGTCGAAAGACAGACACACGGACGGACAGAATATTTTTTTCATTTGTACCCAATCTAACTAAAACAAAAGTCAAAAATTCCCTCTAACTTCTAGGTGAATTAATCTCCATTTTTTGGGATATCAACCCACTGTGCGTTGGTCGGTTTTGGCCTCGTATAAGAAAGTGCGCTAGTCATTTCTGTTTTGCGCCTGTTGGTGCTAGTTGGAAACACCAACCGTGGTCAGTTTATCCAAAACTTGATCTATCCAACGAAGATCTGGACGTCCTCTTCTGCGTTGATCACCACCGGGCACCGAATCAAATACTTTTTTCGCTGGAGCGTCGTTTTCCATTCGCTCAACATAACCCCAGCTTAACTATCTCGTTGTCAGCGTACAGCTCATACAACTCGTGGTTCCATCGAATTCGGTACTCGTTGTTGACACAGATTGTACCGAAGATCTTACGAAGGATCTTTCTCTCGAAGCCTCCCAAAGTCTTTTCATAAGAACTACTCAACGTCCAGGTTTGTGCTGCTTGTAATAGGACGGGCATATTAGTGACTTATAGAGCGTGAGTTTTGTTCGTCGAGAGAGAGCTATTCAATTGCTAACTCAGCCCAAAGTAACACCTATTAGCAAGAGTTATTCTTCGTTTTATCTCAATACTGACATCGTTGAAAGAGTTTATGCTGGATCCCAGGTAGACGAAGTCCTTACAACCTCTAAGGAGATATTTTCAACAGTCGAGACAAATATAGATAAGTGTTATATCCTTGATCAGCATCACCATCTGAGTCTACTAGTCATATATATAGGTTTAACTCTGAACGTTATGAAAGTCGTCGTTTTGTATCAATGACAATCAAATTTGATATCTAAAATATTAGAGTGAACGTAAAAAATAAACCAAATTGGACAAAAACCTCGAGAACAATCCATACAAGACGATTTAAGCGAAAAAGCAACACCTACCAAGGTACTTATAAAAATTAACCTGTTGACTTGATATTTTGCATGTAAGTTTTGATTTTCAATAAATTTATCAATCTATTGTAATTGATGAAAATCGAGGGAGAGCTACGTATAGGTACCTCCCATATAACGTAACGTCATCACTAAAGCAAAACCTCGAATTGCAGAAAATTAATGAACTTACTTGAGGTTTATCAATAATAAACTATTTAAATTTAATATTGGTCAAAAAAAGGGTAAAAGCGAAGTCTATCTCCCATACAAAGTGACTTCATCAAAATAATGAAACCATCATAAATCTCTTGCAAACAAAGATATTCTCTGGAAAGTTTGTACTTAATCCTTTTATCACTTTAAAGTTTAAAATTATACTTAGAGGATAGATAAAATAAAATTTAAGCCATTCCCGCCTTCCACAGAAAATCTTGTCATAAAAATATTCAAACTCAAGAAACAGGAGCTTATGGTTAATTTTGATGCCATTCTAAAATATTTTTAAAGTTTTAAGAAAATTCTCTAAAAAGTGTATTTTTAACTGCGGTTGAATCGAAGATATTTTCAAAAACAGAAATATTTATAAAAACTTATAAACTTTCCGTCATGTTGTGCTTTTTTATTTGCTGATAACCCACGGCGTATGAGCAACATTAATACGCAGCTGTTTAATAAAGTAGGGCCTCACACTTAGTACATTGGTCATGTTGACTTTGTTACCGCCAGCAGCCTAATTAACATGAACACATATACATACACAATCATACATATGCACACACACACTCCCCCTCTCACCCCCACTGCTAAAAACCATGCTGTGTTGCACACGAATGCAAGTTTAAATGAATTTCTGGTATGTTGGCACATTTTAACCAAGCTTCTCTATGTGTACCACAAACCAATTCCATATGGCAACCATGAATGAAGAGATCAAAAATGTTTCAATGACATTGCATTGAAATTTTCCACAGTGAATTCATTCGAAGCATAATGTCACTATATGGGGATGGGGAGTTATTGGGCGGCTAGTTGTTAAAACAACGACGTTTCATTAGATTATAGATGAAACAGCACTAAGTAATAGTGTTCGGGGCGGTTGGGGGGGCTTGGTGTTGAAATATAAACAAACTGAAAGCAGAGAAAAATCCAGAAAAATCCAAAATAAGAACAAAGTATTACGCAGTATAGGGCAGCTCGTGACCAAACTAAGCAAGAAGTCTTTTGCTCTATAACAGTGTATGATAAGGTTATGGCCTTAAAATGCATGTGTGAGTGTGTGTTCTGTTTATGTGTCCCTTTACGTTTGCTTGTGTTTCTAAATCCTTGCACACATGCGAGGAAGTAAATTTATCCCTTAAGAGCAAAGCGTTCTAAGCTCGAAGAATTAAATTGAATGCGACACACAACACACAGATTCGATTATATTCGGTTCCTCATAGAGCTTTTAAGCTTTTTAACCAGAGGCGTCTATGTGGAAGGTATCAATATGAGCAAAAATTTAATTTTAAAATTATAGAAAATAATTAAATTTTGATTCATTATCAAGTAAAGGAAATTCTGCCAAGAGAATAATTGCAAT